>CATIWQ010471159.1:0-16141 GCA_949673415.1 Euphorbia schlechtendalii | reverse complement strand
CCAACAGTTAACTACCAAATGATTTCCATTAAAATATGAACACAGACCTTGCTTACCATTGCCAAAACCTCTTTGCCTGCGAAAACCATTCCCAAAACCTTGACTATTGCCTTGAAAATTATTATTACTAACATAACCCCCTGACTCTGAATACTATTGTTAAAACCATTACTACTACTTCCTGCAGCAAACCTATTAAAAGAACCATTATTCTAATAATTTTCCTTTCTCACAAAAGAAGCTATTTCTTGAATTCCATTTTGTTTTTCATTCCCAACACAAAATTCTCTCTCGTATTGCAAAACCAGGGCAAATATCCTATTCATAGTTGGAAGGGGATCCATCGCCATTATCTGACATTTAACACTAGAAAGAGATGAATTCAATCCCGTCAAGAAGCAAATTACTAAATTTATCTCCTGCTTCTTCCTAATCAAAGAACCTATATCACAATTACAACCCTCACAATGACAAATCGGTAAAGGATTTAAACTAATGAATTCATCCCAAAGAGCCAGTAGACTAGCAAAAAAGTCAGTGACAGACCTATTACCTTGAGATAAAGTGAACAAATTAGTTTGGAGATCCGCCATTCTATATACATCAGGCTGGGCAAAACGCTCTTTGAGGTTGTTCCATAAAAGCTCTGCAGACTCAAAGACTACTGCCGTCTGCGCAATAGAAGGACTTAACGAACGAAGCAACCAAGAAAGCACCATGTTATTGCATCTTCTCCAGGAGTTAAAAAGATTATCGTTTACCGCTGGTTTCATAATAGTACCATCCACAAATTCAAACTTGTTCTTAGACATGAGGGCCATTTTCATGCTTCGAGCCCAAGAATGGTAATTTCCCCTTTCCAAAAGTAGAGAAACAAGAACAAGAGACTGGTTCTCCCCAGGATACAAATAATACGGACTATTCTCATCCATTCTGATATTAGTTTTGTTCACCATGAAGAAACAAGAAGAAAGATTCTTCCAATTTCAAGAGTAAAGGCAAACGCGAAGAGGAAAACTAAAATAGACCAAAGAACGAAGAAAATTGAAGGAAAATAAAGTTAAGAATAATTAATAGAAGTAGACGCACAAGAAGCGCTCTGATACCATGTAGAAATTACAGAGAGAGAGAGAGATAGAGAGATTAAGGTATATTTCCATTAGAGATTGAGAGAAGCTTTTTACAGAGAAACTAAAGAATAAAGAATCAGTTGAAGATGAACAGATACAGCCTTATATACAAAACTGCTTTAATTAGCCTTGAGTAATAAAGGTTTATTCTACCCTTAACAGCTAAAATAACAAACTCTAACTAATTCCAAGTTGTTAATTCTAATAAAGCTCAATTAAAACTCTATTAAAGCTCGACTCAATTCAATTATAAAAAATTCGGCTCGACTCGTGCTCGATTTGTTTACACCCCTTACGCAAAACACATCGCCTAGCCATTAGCACTAGCGTTTTACCTTAATGTTTGGCCAGTGGCTTTGGTGTTTATACAAAAACTTCCATGCTAATTTTCAACATGTCTTATTTACTAGAAATTAAATCGATAATTCATATGACAACTGTGTTTGGAACTCAAAATATCATAAATTTCAAATGAATTATTTTACTACTCCTTCCATTTACTAAATTTTATCGTTTTAACTAATTCACAGTTTTTAAGATAACAATTAACCGAATGAGGTGATTTATTAATTTACCCTTTCATAAATGTCCTACTCTATTTTCAAAACTTCATTAATATGTTCGATAAAAATAATTTGTAGTGTTTAAATATTGGTTCCTATAATCTTCTCATCTTGTTATTGAAGATTAAAATATGGTTATCTTGAAAGTTGAAAAAATTAATAGGGGTATGAATGCAAAACTCAGAGAAAAAACACATTGGAAATACAAAATGATAATAAAAAAGAGAAATTAAAATCACTCTAAAACATTAATATTTAGTAGATAGAGGGAGTCCTACTTTAGCAGTACTTTTATACATTTCACACTTTTTATAAAACAATTAATAAGGATATGCAAGTATCAATATAACTTTAATGTCTTAAAAATTATACATTTAATTTTATAAAAATAACCAGAGTAAATAAGGGGAAGAAAAATAAAAAAAAAATCATAATACGACTATTTTAAATTTTCATAATTTGATTAAATGATTAGCGGGAAACATATTTATATAAAATTTTGCAACTTTTGTTTGAAAAGGAATTATTAAAAATTTAAGCTTTCAAAAAACATAAATTATGATGTATTAGAAAGAAAAGTGCATGACAAAATAAAATAATTACAGTCTACAATACTAGGGCGTAACTGAAGCTAAAAAGGTCAATTGAAAAATGGGAGGCGATCGTAAGTCGAAAGATGAAGAGAAGAAGAGTAGGAAGCGAAGCTCTTCTTTGTCTGCCTCTGAAGGTACTCAATTTTTCTGTTTGTTTATCGAGAATTCGCTGGATTAAGAAAGCATTGCGCTTGATTTAGCTAATTGGGGATTTAATTTTACACAACTCGTTCTTGTTACAATATCTTTGATTTAATTTGGGTTGTAAATACACAGACGAACAACAACGTAGGAAACGGCACCGAAAGGAGAAAAGCAGAAAGAGTGATAAGAAAGAGAAGCGGAAAGACTCGAAATCTAGCAAGCACCGCTCTGATAAAGGTAAATTTTGTGATTTTTTCACCGTTGATTGAAAAAACTGAATAGGATTTGTAGTTCATGTATGTATATTGATTAAATGAACCTGTGTTGTGATGTGATTTAGTTCCACCAAATTGACATCATGTTATTGAATCAGAAAAGAAGTCAAAGGATAAGCACAGAGCTAAGCATACCAAAGGCGATAACCCAGCGGTGAGCTAAATTTTTATGTAATTTTTCATCTTCAGTTCCATTTCCTGCAGCGTTTGTTATGAATTGTACAATATGCATCCGTTGTTTTATTTCTAGGGCACTGTGTATTAATGTATCATCTGTCTTAAGAGCGGAAATGGATTTCTATCAGGATGTTTATCCTTTAGTTATTGAGAAGCTAGGGTATATTGAATAATAGCTTCTGGGTTGGATTGCACAACTTATTAGATATTTCATATTGGTACAATACAAGTTTGGATTGTGTAACTCCTTATGCTGTTATATTTTTTTCATGATTCATCTTGCATCAGCTAAAATTTGAGCTACTGTATATGCATATAAACTAGTTGGATAGAAGTGCCTATATTTGAGCATCTTTTTTTCTGAATAGTTCATTTCTATTTTTAAGATTCGCAATTAAGGAGAAGATAGGAAGTTATAGAACAACTGAAGTTGAAAGAGTTCTCTATCTGTATTGTATGTCAATCATTAACATATAAGTTAGTTATAAGTACTCACCATAGCATTATATCATTTTTATGAGTCTATTTCATTGGTTTGACAGTTTTTTCCACCTGTCTGGAAGGCTAGGCTAGCCTTTTTCTTACAGTTTTAGCCAATATGACACATTTTCTTCTTTTAATTGGTATAGTTCAGTATTTTTCGATAATAAATATCTTATTCACTTGTTAATTTTGGTGCTTGTTTGATTTCACTGCAATATATTTTGTGGGTTAGAGGACACAGTTTGACAAGTCTAAGCGAATCTATCCTAGTTTAGAAGTGTGGTATAGTTGCTCTCTATCTGGGGAAGAACTTTTGAAAATTTACTTAACATTTGAAAAAATTGTTTCGTCTAGAAAAAACAAAAAAGATGCTTGTAAATTGCAACTTGATGTATATAATGCATAAAATAAGTGTGCTTTAACTGGAAAAAAGAAAACTTTCAGCGGTGTTGGTTAACATGTATGATCCATTTGGTCTGAAATTCTACTCGTTTGGTTCTTGTCGGGTTATTATAGAATTTTCGAGAGCTGTCGAGCGACGATTACTTCTTGAAGAACAATGAGTTTGCAACGTGGCTGCAAGAGAAGAAGAAGGTGTTTTTCTCCGATCTTTCATCAGAGTCAGCACGTGACCTGTTTTCCGAGTTTGTGAAGGATTGGAACAAGCACAAGCTTGACTCCCGCTTCTACGAGGGCATTGAAAGTGGACCCCGCTGTGCACACTCCTGGAATTTCAAAGCTTAGCTTTTTCATTTTTTATCTGTTTTTGTATATGTTACTATACAATCTACTTTTTGTCAGGATTTTGTATAAATTGAGATATTTAAGAGCACGGTCAGGTAACATTTCCTATTATATGGAAATCAGCTCGTTAAAGAAAGCTTATGACACAGACCAATCGGATCGATTTCTATTTAATGGTGTTACAGCTGAAAAATGTAATTCTGATGCATAAACGGAGGATTTAATTTTTTTCATATTTAGATTCTTTAAAATCGAGTTGATGAAGTCCGAAGTTTAAAATTTAAATAAGTCATTTCTGGGGCATTTGGTTGTTATCTTAATATGAACTAGTAGAATCAAGTTTGATTATGTTCTACAACTACAAGAACTATTTATAAAATCATAGGAAACAATTGAACAAAAGTGCAGATATTAAGGAAAAACACATTACATCCAATGAACAATACAACCCCAAGGTTTATCTAAGAGAACTTTGACTGAAAGTAGAAGTTCAACACCAACATAAGAAATTCTATGTTAGAGTAGAAACAAAATAAATAGTTCAGGCTACAGCAACACATTAATGCCCTATTCCACTTCAGCCAAGTAATCATCAATTTCAGCCGGCGTCAATACCCTGCCAATGAAGAATCCAGTCATAAAAGTATAGCATATTCCGAGATAATACAATGCAGTTGCTTAGAATTCACAAATTATATTGTTAATTTCAAATAGCCATCACATATATTCAAGAAAAATCAAAATTGTCATATATGTAATTGACACTAATTTTCAGTTGTACGGAGAAAGCCCTCACCTGAATTTTTTGTCAGCACCAATGATGCCGATCTCGATGTTTTTGCCTGAGATTTGCCCTTCAAAACTACAGTAAACAGGAAGATCAGTATAATACAACACGTTTTGCACGTAGAAAATTTTAGGTTCCATTTCCTGCAATATTTGGGGTTTTGCTCTGGTGGAGTATCAGAAAGAAAAAGAAGCCTACCCTTCTTTCAAAGTTAATATTGCAGTATGAACAGCATCATCGAGTTCCATATCATCGGTATACCTGTGGTTAATTAAAGTTACATTAGTATAACACCTCTTTCAAAATTCATAGTCGCGCGAAAGATATGGTCAACCACATTAAAATCACCTCTTCTCCAGAAAAGTCTTTGCGTTAGAAACATTTTTCCCCATGGCTGAAGCTTTCCATGAGAAATATGACCCTGAAGGGTCCACCTTCAGTAAAATATAATTCATATCAGTTAAACTAAGGTACAACGAGTGTGAATCATACTCAATTACAATCTAGTCCAAGTAATTACTAGTATTTTTTTACTTAACGAAGGATACATGGAAATTAAACATAAGAACTCAATTACTGCGCGTGCAAAATTTTCTAAGTTCTACAGATAGGCTGTGAATGATTCTCTAAGCATTATGTATGCTGAGAATTTCCACCATCGACATGTAAGAGCAAATCCAACCATTCCCTATGATAGGGAATTTGGCAAAATTGGGAATGGAAATAGGGAGTATGGCAACCCAACCATTCCCCACATGATATCCTTAAAATGGGGATTCCTTATATATAGGGAAATCAATATATATTAATACTTTTAGTTTTTTCGTTAGTATTTATGTGTAGAAATTGTTATGATGATAATAAAGCATTATTGTTTTAAGGGAGTCTTATTTGGGGAATTGAAATATAGGGAATATGGATGGAGAGAAAACACTGTAGATCCTGCAAAACGCGATTTGGGGAATGTAAAATGGGGAATAGGGTTGGATTTGCTCTAAGAAATCTTTACCAGCTTAAAGTTAAGTAAAATGAAAACCAAAATTCTCGAAACTTAAATATGCTGAAAGGGATACCTGGTATAATTGTGGACCTTTGTCATCATACCCTGCAACCAACAAGGAAACGCCAAAAGGCCTAACACCACTGAAAGAATAAAAGAAGATGTCAGGTTTTTGGAGGAAAAAATATTTTTTTTAAGCAGAATACAAAGAAGCTGGCAGTCGCTTTTTCACAAACATAACTAGGAAACATGTAAGAAATGAAGTGTTAATTAATTACCCAGATTGAGTGAACTCCTGCATAACAGCAGCAGTTTCCCTAACAAGCTGTGTAACTGGAATTGGTTCCTGTTTGAAGACCATCATCAAATCATGGCATTTCATTGCATGGCAGAGTTTCCAAAATGGTAAACTGAAATAAAGTAATAAGACAAAAAAATGCAAGCAACAAACATTACCAGAACACGCGTACTGCATAAAGTTGTGTTTAAAAGAGAGAAAAGAAAACACGGCAACATAAGGGGGGAAAGCAAGCTATATATGTCGACATGAAAATCAAAAGAACATTAAGGTGAGCTAAAAGAAAGAGACCGAAAAAATCCCAAGGGTTAATTAACCTCAACATCACAATTCAGAAATGACAATAATATTAAAAACTAACCTAATAGCATGAGCTGATAAAATAATTACAGACAAAATGATTTAAATGAAAATTTAATCCATTTTTCACAAACATAAACCACAACAGCATTTACACTAGATATAATAAGAAGACCTCCAAAATTAACAGAATCAGATTCAGAATCAGAATCATGCACGTGAAAAGAAAAAAAAGAGACCCCAGATAGAGACTAAAAGAGAAAAGTAATGGGGAATGAATAAAGCAGCATTATAATTGAGACTGTAGAATAGGTGAAATTATAAGGTTAAGGGGATTAACTGCCATTGAACTTATAAGTTGGCTAGACAAACTATTACAAGCAGGTAAGAACTGAAGCATTTCTCACTTGTTCTCTAAAATGGATCTGATACTCTACACAAGGGTTAATCGCAGGGATCTCCCAAAAAACAATCCACATACTTATGTCAACAGCGTAACATTGTACAATAAAGTTATGCATACAAAATCACAGATATCCAGTCGTATATTTTGAATATGAATGATGGTAGATAATTGAATGAGTACTTTGTATAGTCTGTGATATTGCTCAGCTTGTTTCCTGCTTTTCCTAACCAGAACTCTGAAGTCCGGACCCATGCCACTGCAAAATAAAAAGGAGTTGAGGACGGAATTAATAATAATTCACAGAATAAGGTGGGTCAAACCCAAATGTACTCTATTTTGTTAACATAATAACAATCAGAATATCCAATATGGTCCTATAAAAGGTTAGTAAATGTAAAGCGATAAAATGTGCTTAATCCAACACATTCAAGCCAAAAAGGAGCATACAACTGGTTCTTATGGAAGATATGGTCTTGTAATCAAAGACCTGCTAGCAATTTTGATACATTGATCATTCAAATACTATTGAGTATCAAACAACAAGCAGAAAAAACCTCCTGGTACAAGTTCTTCACACTAAATTATAATATACCCTTTTGCTGCAACAATGTGTTATTGACTGTTAATGTTAAAATGGTTTTTTGTATCCTACTGACCAAATGCAATAACATGCCATACAAGTTAAATCGTGATGCTTGACTATATTTAATCTGCTCAAGATATTCTTCATAGTCCTTTTATTTGGGTGGAGGACTTGGACTAGTCAAATAAAAAAATCACAAGCCCTATTCACGCTCCTTGCCCTCTTTCTTAGACAATTATAAACAGCTAACTGATAGCTTTAAAGTACTTAGACATGGATCAGATAACATACCTATAAACAACTCCAATGTTTGGAGTCAATGACTGAATCTTTTGAACCTGCCATAAAAATATGTGCACGAAATAATAAGATGACAATATAGTGGTGACAATATAAACAACGTAACAACCGAGATACTCACAGATGCTTCGTCCACTAAAATAGATGGCAGTTTCTTCTCCGTGGCAATGACAACACCATTAGCAGCTGCACCCATTGAAAATATATTTGTCACTGCACTAACAATAGAGAAGAGAGCACTACACCAACCTAAGGATCCAATTCCTATTTTCATTAGAAGTCTGGAAGTATCAATTGCATACGCTAAAAGCAATTAAAGTTTATGAAGACACTACAGATGGAATCTAACTCACACAAACCGATACAAACTTCAATAGCATCGACAATGGAGCTGGTTACAATCAGCCACTAAAATTCCCATAAGACAACTGTTTCCATATTACAACAGAAACTAGCTCCACTTCAATAAAAAAGCAGCCCACTGAATTAGAATTTTCAACTTTTATTAAACCATTTCGAATCAAAATGAAATCGTAATGATACCTTTGATTCCTAAAGATGTTTGGCCAGATCCAACAGCTGTTAGGGCGTGTTCAATCTGAACTAGCTTACCAGAAGGACTGAAAAGGATAAAATCAAACAAAGCAAAATCAAATTGAGTGTTCACAAAAAGTAAATTTGAAGAATGGGAGTAAAAAGGCGCACCTGAAAGTGGTGAGGGAAAACGAGTACTGACTATCTCCCATGATGCGCTAAAAAGAATTTCGAAGAAAAATTTACTACTGGAAGAGTGATGATCTTGGTTTTTGTGATTAATTATGGTGATGATAAATAGCAGAATATAGAGAAGCGTGACTTACCTAGAAGATCA
This sequence comes from Euphorbia schlechtendalii, assembly GCA_949673415.1. Classification (NCBI taxonomy): domain Eukaryota; kingdom Viridiplantae; phylum Streptophyta; class Magnoliopsida; order Malpighiales; family Euphorbiaceae; genus Euphorbia; species Euphorbia schlechtendalii. Next base: position 7,487 of record CATIWQ010471159.1, on the reverse strand, counting down.
AATCGACAGTTTAAACGCCGAGAGAGAGCTGGAACTTAGACTGCGAGGTTTCTTGCAGGGGGGGACAGTTCGTACATTACAAAACTAGAACTTAAAACGACATCCAAAAATGTCGTTGGACCTCAACTACTTAACCAATGCTAATGATGTGAATTAGATCAACGGCCATCAAAGCTTAACAATCACTAAATTTTTGTTTTAGTAAAAGTTAGTCAAAATATAGCTCACGAATAATAGCATGACAAATTAAAGGGGTGTTCTTATTGTTAGTGTATTTTTAACTTATATACTTAAAAATAAATACATGATATGTATTTTTGAAATCTCACCTATAAGCATTTGATTGTTTGGTAACACTATTAAAAAGCAATTTTTTTTGCGAAACTAGTTATCATGTAAATCACAGAATAATTATTACTCTTTAAAATGAAAGAATAGTTATTCCGTGATTCCCATGAAAATTAGAAATTCATGTATCATATTTGACATTTTTTGTATTTATTTTCAATTCTATTCCATTTTGTCAACCAAACGAGCCCTAAGAGTTATATTATCTATTATTTACTTTATCACGAGTATATATACTCCATGTAGGAAAAAAATCCTCTGTCCTCAAATGCTGTCCCATGCGACAATCAAAATATGCCACGTATCAACTTTTATTATATTTTAATAATTATTCATTTCTTTCTCCTACTTTTTTAATTAAAATATAATAAAAATTGACAGTGACATATTTTGATTGGAGGGACAGGCATGGGAACACCATTTGACAGAGAATTCTTTGCAAAAAATTCAATTCATAAATTACTTAGGACTATTTTGACATTGTTCTTCAAAACTTACATAGCGTACACATGTGTTCATGATGGTAAGAGTTGCTTGAAATTATGGTAATGTGTTTTTTTATGTAACTTTAGAGCAATAATAAACCTGTGGATAGTATAATGAATTTCAACAGATTCATTCACATAGATTAAAAGTTAATAACCTGCATGTATGTAACTTTCTACTGTGACATGCATGTGTATCTAAACTAGTTTGTTGGAAAATTTTAAAGAAAAAGAAGAAAATGGAATACAAAGTGAAAGTAAAACTCACAAAAAAATGACATAATTATAAAAAAAATGTTAACTATGGGATTAAATGATAATTTTGAATACTTTCCTTTATATCCCCTCCAAAACCTAGGGTTGTCAACGGGGTGTTCCCCGAATTCGACGGGGATGATAAATCTCCAGTAAAATTCACTATGGCTATAGATATGAATAATTTTTTATTACCGAAACCTTAATAAAAATGGATTTAATGAATTTAAATCCATATTCAAAAATCTCCGTACCCAATTCATATCATACCAATGAACATAACCGAATAATCTCACATAATGTGAAATTAATTGTAATATTTTATATCAATGTTCAATATGTGACGTTGGTGAGTCTATGAACATGTAATATGAAGTTGAAGAGACATTTTTAATAATAAATTGACATTCATTTATATATTATATGATTGAGATATTATCAATGAAATTCTTGATCTTTCACAAGGTTTGCAATTATTAACTTATCATTCAATTTTTTAAAATATAAGATATTAGTTTTTCATAAAAGATAACGGGGGTAAACCTGATGGGTAATGAGCAATCTCCGACAAAGATTAGATTATTTTTCTCAAATCCGTAATGAGTACATATTTGAAAAGAAATTTATCCGCAAACTTAATGTATGTGTATGGAAATGCTATCATGGTTCTAATAAAACGGGTCCCCAACCCAAGTAAAACCCTAACCTTATTTGGGATACGTGCCACGTGCACAAAGCCCGAACTCAAGGGTCTGTTTGGTTTCAGAAAATTGTTTTCATTTTCCCTTTTCAATTTTCTTTTCATTTTCCAAATTTTCAAGTTTTTAGTTTTCTAAATTGAAAACTGAAAAACAGAAAATATGTTCATTTTTGTTTAATAATCCAGTTTTTTTATTTTCTACAAAAGTTTAATAATATACTTTACTTTTATAACCATTAGAAATGACAAAAAAATATTACAATAAAAATGACAAAGATATAAATTTTAAACTAAAAAATGATAAAGTAAAAATTTTTTTAATTCAATTATAAATATAAGTTGATTCATGTGCATCTTGATATTGGTTTGAAAATAACAAATCTTACCTTAGCATCTTTGAAACTTATCACATCGTGTAATTTTTATGATGAATATGCTTCAAGTTTACCAAATTATTGTTTTATTTAACTTGTCTACATTTATAAAAATATCTTTATTTGATATTTAATTTTCATGTTTTAGTAATCTTTTTTATCAAATTTTACAAATTTCGATTTCCTAAATGATGGATTGAAAAATCGAAAGCATAAAAAAGTATTCACATATAAAATAATTTTCAACATACAATTTTTTACTTTTTAATAATAAATATTAATTTAAAATTTTATTAATTAAAAAATGCAAGGGAATCAAATTAAGTAGACTGAATATTGAAAAAAGTTAAATGCAAATTCGAAAAATGACTAAATAAATAAACTAAGGGTATATTCGTAAAATTTGTATGTTATTCAATTTGAAAAATTTCAGAAAATGTCGAAAAATTATTTTCTGAATTAAGGGATAAAATAAAAAATTACGAAAACTGTTTTTCAATTTTCCAAATTGAAAAATTTTACGACGAAACAGCAAATTCCATTTAATAGTTTTAGTTGAAAATTTTTCTAAACAACCGATCCAATTCGGCAACAAAACAGATTTCTCCACCATTTTCGTGCCGTCCAATTTAAGTTATTGTTTTACGCGCCACCGCTTTCAGAATCCTTTCTCTGCTTTCGCTAGGTATATTCTTGCTCGTTAATGTATTTTTCACCGTATTGCCACTGAATAATTTCAAATTGATTTTACGATTTTTTATTCATAGCTTGCAGTTAGTTTCCGTTCTTTTGTCCGCTTTCCCACATTACCGCATCGTGTACAAATTCGAATTACTGTTCGGTACGGATTTGAAGTTGAGAAATGGCAGAAGAGAATGAAGAAGTGAAGAACTTTAAGGATTTGGGTGTTTGTGATGAATTGGTGGAAGCGTGTGACAATTTGAGTTGGAAGAACCCTAAGAAAACACAGGTTGAAGCAATTCCTCTCGCACTTGAAGGTTGGTTCTCTTACTCTATCTCTTTTTCCGGCTCATTGAACCGTTTTAATTACTTAATTTGAGCAACAATAAATTTCTGATATCGTCAAATTTTGAATTTCTAGGTAAAGATTTGATTGGTCTTGCACAAACTGTTTCTAGTAAGACTGGAGCTTTTGCTCTTCGTATATTGCAGGCTCTAATTCAAGCATCAGAAAAATCTGTCCAGGCTTTCTTTGCTTGCGTGCTCTCTCCTACAAGGTTGCATTTACGTGTAGTTTTTCTTATTCTGCAACTGAAGCTTTTCCATTTAATTTGATCTGATTCATAAAATAACGGATTTGTTTTCATGTTATTCAAGGGAGTTGGCAATTCAGATAGCTGAGCAGTTTGAAGCTCTAGGATCTGGCATTGGGGTGAAACGTGCTGTGGCAGGCTCTTACTCTTTCCACCTCTATCAGATAATGTCAGTATTTATTTATTTTTGCTTGACATTTTCATTTTGTGCCTAATGAATTAATCGTCCATTTTTCCTCTTTTTGTATAGCTTGTTGGAGGAATTGACATGGTGCAACAGTCTATTTCCTTAGGAAAGCGGCCACAGGCCACATATTATTGTACCGTACGTGTCTATTTATTTTGGTAGTGTTTCTGTTTCAAGTCTGTAGAAAATAACAGTGTATTGACATCATTGTTTACTCAACTTGAATAAATGTTGTTGATGTTTTTGGCTACTGCAGTTTGATTTTAAAACAAAATGAATCTAACTACATGAAATGTTCACCAGAAGGCTTCTTTCTTTTTTTTTTTTGTGACTTGATTTATGCTTTTTATAGTTTGGAACCCCTGTGCGGCTTGTGGATCATTTGTCAAATACATAAGGTTTCTCTCTCAGAACATTGAAATACTTGGTACAACACAATACTAATCCTATGTACTTACTCTAGAAACTTAAGTTTTGCCCTAGAGGTGCTGATACCGACATGTTCGCAAAGAATTTTTATTTGTTATAGCGTTCTTTGCATACGAATTTAGTGCTGTGTGATTCGTTGCAGAGCATCGTACTTTTGATTTGTACACATTTGTAGCTAAGGAAGCAATCAAATTGATAACTTTCTTTTAAAAATGTTTAAGGTATCAGTGTTGTTTGACTAGATGACAGCTTAAGCCCCGCCTCTTGATCTGTTCTGAAGATTTTAATTTGTTGCTTCTCTCGCTTTACCTTTTAAGTCTCTCGGAATATGTTTAAATGTGCATCCATGCTAATTACATATTTTAGTGTAATTGTTCTATTTATTTAATATATAATACATGGAAGCTTAGCATCCAATTTGCTCGTAAAAGTATTTTCTACAATTGCTGAGGCTCTGTTAATTGTTTGGTTGTTGCATCTTTTGCTACTTGTTCGTGTGCAAATATACTTGTATTTAATATGTTAACTTTCCACTTTTGAGTTTTTTGATCAAACAAAATATGTGGTTTTTTTATGACTACTTATCCACATAGAATATATATTTTTCAAGATGTTATATATTAGTCCATCCTGTTACCATAATAATTTATCTAAATAATCATTGGAAAAATTTCTCAAATTACTGTCTCTTCTTATACATTGTAAGATATCCTATTGTGCACTTCACATTACTGAAGTGGTTGCCCCGGTTTTTGTATCTTACACTTGATAGTCCATTCCACTATTTGTAAGTTCTGTTGCTGTATTATAAGTTCTTGACTGTCATCTATATTATTGAATTATTGTTTTTTGTTTATGGGCATATTGAGTAGGTATTAGATGAGGCAGAGAGGTTGCTAAACGAGGATTTCGAAAAATCTCTTGATGAAATTTTAAAGGTTATCCCACAGGAAAGGAGAACATATTTGTTTTCCGCTGCTATGACAAAGAAGGTATACACACTTGAGTGCTACTTTGAACATGATTCTCATATAAAAATAATTATGAGGATTAAAGTTTTTATTTATTTATTTTGTACATTCAATTTTGCTCAGAATTTTCTGTAGCAAACACTTAAATATGGATTTGAAGTTTTTGCAACTTATCATCAATTGTTATGTTACTTCCTTTTGGTAATATACTGGATGAGGGTATTATAATTTATAACCATATCTAAAACTTGTGTACTGATATTAAATATAATATCAGTTCATATTGTTAAAGATTTGTTCTAATTGAGTTCAGGGAGAGAGGGTGAATCAAAAATTGCTTAGTGTTTTTTTATAACCACATTCTCTCATCTTTGCAGGTGAGGAAACTCCAGAGGGCTTGTTTGCGAAATCCAGTAAAGGTATGGTGATATCATTTATGCCAGTTTTTTTTATATCCATGTGCTTGTTTACCTTCCTGGTAACTCATGTGAATTTTATTCCTCTCAGATAAAAGCAGCGTCTAAATATTCCACTGTTGACACATTGAAACAGCAATTTTGCTTTATTCCTGCGAAGTACAAGGTTTGAACTTTTTACGTTACCGAATGACTTGTCTGCAGCTTACTAGCAGAATCTTTATTTAACGTAGTGTGTTCAATTCTTGTCCCATTGGATCTTCTTTTCTAGTGGGAAGGGGGAAACCATAACCAATGTCATGTGGATATAATGTTTGATGAAATTTATGGTATAATTCTTTCTAATAGATTGAGGTCAAGTTGAAGTTTATAGATTTTCACTACTTTGACTTGATTCTGCGTTAGGACAGTCTCATACTTTACCAATTAGCATTGCCAAATGATTAAATCAAGTGGTCATATATTCAGGCTTGGTAGTAGCTTTTTTTTTCCTTTTATATGAAGAAATGCTAATAAATTATTGTAGAGTTGTATCCAGCGCTTATATCTCTTACAATGATATGAATGCTGTAAGCTATGAGCCTATGACCAACTGCGCATATATTATTGTAAAGACAGATGTTTGTTCATTGATTAGATAAAAACTGCTCATTGTCTATCTCAGACATCCATATCGAATTTGGGATGTTGGGATTTGTAATTTACAGGCTAAAAATCAACATCTTGCATTGGCCCTTGAACACTGAATTCTTAGTTTTGTCATTTCAATTGATATTTAATGAACTCACAGTGGCTTATTTTTATTGCTTTTAATGAATTGATGCTTACAGGATTGCTATCTTGTGTATCTGCTGACTGAAAAGTCAACCAGTACTTCAATGGTTTTTACTCGAACATGTGATGCTACTAACTTTCTGGCTGTAGTCCTTAGAAATCTGGGGTCTAAGGGCCATCCCTATCAATGGTCATATGACTCAGGTAACCAATTTATTCGAACTAATTCAAAGGTTTTAGACCCGTTCTGTCGCTTTTTGGTTCTAATCGTGTTTTCCTGCAATAATTGATCTTGATATATGCAGTTGACCGCTGATATTGTAAGCATGAATATAGTTGTGCCCATCAGTGGGGGCCATGAAAGCTCAAATCACATTTGAATTAATTAAATTATAATATTATAAATTTGATGTTAATAGAAATCAGTGTGATCTCGCCTTTAGGATTATATTCATCGTGTTGGAAGAACTGCTCGTGCTGGTCGTTCTGGGGTTGCGATTTCGCTTGTAAATCAGTATGAAGTGGAGTGGTTTATACAAATCTAAAAGCTCATTGGCATGTTCGATATGCATCTGGGAGGCTGACGCTTTCGTCATTTTCCTGATAAACTACCCAAGCATCCTACCGAAGAAGAAGAAGTCCTGCTTTTTTTGGAGCGTGTTGCCGAAGCCAAAAGAATTTCCCTTCTGGTATTGACTTTGTCCAAGAATTTCCCTTATGTTTCATAATATTCTAGTGATCATGTCAATCTAAATTTATGTGTAAATTTCATGAAACATGTGTGTTTGTAGCAAATCAAAGAAAGCGGTGGCAAGAAGAGGAGGCGCGGCGGTGGAGAAGACGGGGGAGATGAAGAAGCACTAGTGGAAAAAGGGCCTATGGGGTCGCACTATTCGGGAGGTTTCTATAAGAAACCGTCCGTAATGCTCATTAAAAAACGTGGAGCTAGTTATTACGGACGGTTGTTATGTAACAACCGTCCGTAATACATATATAAGTATTCAGGACGGTTTTTACAAACGAACCGTCCGTAATACATGTGATTTCTGATTATAATACCGTAGCATTACGGACGGTTCTTGTGAAACAACCATCCACAATGCCAAGAATTAAAAGAAAAGGTATTGCGGACAGTCACTATGTATTAACCGTCCGCAATACCTTTCCAAAATGAATTAAAAACGTATTGCGGACGATCACTGTGTAGTAACCGTCCGTAATACCCGCCCATCTCTTTTAATTTAGGGCCTTCGTATACCAAACCCTGTCTCTTT
>CATIWQ010471154.1:0-26018 GCA_949673415.1 Euphorbia schlechtendalii | reverse complement strand
TGCGCGTAAAGTATGTTGGTGGAATAGAAAATGAATACAAAAAATCCATAACATTCGTATTCTTACAATTCAAAATCCTTAATATATGTTCTTCATCTTCTTCAAAACTTCATCTCTATTCTAAATTTTTTTTCAATTAATCATAATATTGTATCGATTCTTGACTCGTTGTGTTCTTCTTCTTGTTCTTGAAGCCGATATTTTTACGAGGAGGTAAAGTGACACTTTTTAGACAAGTACATGGGGCTATCTGTCACATTTGAAAGTTTAGGGTAGCAACAGCCCTTTTTGAACAAGTTCAGGGAGGGGGGGGTGTATATGCATTAAGCCTATTAAAAAACACCAAAATGTAACACTTGAGAAAATTTCAAAAATAAACAAACCAACTGTAATATTCATTCAAGTCTGCAATACATACAGAAATTCAAATAATCATCCAACATAGCAAAATGAAAAACAAACAACAAAAATTGAAAAAAAATTCCTAAACACTAAATTAACGTTTTTTAAATCCTCAATCTTCTCTATAACGACGAAACTCCTCATCACTATCATCATCTTCTTTTCTCTTATGCTCACTGTATTTATACAAATTGAGAGTTAGGTGTAATCTATGATAGTCAATATCGAACTCGTTGGGAATTGGTTTTCCTTCAATGATGTACTCAATGAAACTTAGCATGAATATACCACAATCACTGCACAAAAGTATTTGACGATAAAAATTGAAATCAATTTATAGAAAAATTAAAAAACAAAAACTACATAGAAAAGGATAAGTATTTTATTTACTCATGTTTCATCTTGTTGAGGAAGGTTCTTGACGTATTCCAAATCCATGCATCTGAGTGGATCTTTGATTTTGTAAACCTCAAGCTCACATGTCTTTTCTTGAATCAACGACTTTGAATGTACTGATGAAATATGGCATAACCTTAGTAAACATTTAAGCAGTCTGATCAGAGTCTCTTTTCCCCCAATGAGTCATAAACGAAAATCTTCCTTGCTGGTATTTCGAACCTCAATAGAATCCAAGGATTTTCCCCCATAATTACAGGTATAAACACATTGTCAACTTCATCCCACGCCTTAGGGAACCAAATTCCTATATCCCCCCATCCTTAAAGCAATCGTATCATTGTTGTTCACTTTCATCCATAGCTCATCCGAATGATCAAGTTTCTACATTATTTTATCCACTACAACAACTCTTTGGATGAAAGCATGTTCAACAATGGTGAAGCTGTATGTAATCCTATCATAGTATTTTCCCTTCTTTCGTAGAAAGTAAGTGACAAAATCAATTTGCTAGAAAAAACATGAAAAAAGGTTTATAAAAATATATAAAAAAATCATAAGACAAACAAATCTTAAAAAAGTTTAGTTAACTTACACTATTACTAATAAACTCCCCAACTGTCAATAATGCAGTAAAAAAGGTCTTTTCTTCAACTTACATGACTTTGCAATAAAACAGTGGAACCGTATTGAACTTCACGTTGTACCAAAACTTTCCTCCGTAATATATTCAATTCAAAAGCAAAAAAATAACATTATTTCGCATTAAACATTTATATATAACATATATATTGGATAAGCAATAGAATTATAATAGACATATATAATCACACATACCAGTTCATACAATCCATATTAAAAACATTAGAATATAAAAATAAAAGAAATCACTTACTTTTTGGCAATATATTTGTGCTTCTTCATAAATCTGACAAAATCATGAACGTATACTTTATCCTCAATCTCTTCTCTAATGATCACATAATCATCAAGACTGTATCGTTATGGACCAATCTCTTTCCCTGAAGCAGATCCAAAATGGGCAGTGTATGGTGATTTCAACTTTTTCGAAGGCTTAGCTTTACCCTTTTTCCTCACTTCACCACTTTTTACCTTGTCTATAAGAACCACTTCTACTTCTTGTTCTTCTTATACACACTTGTTTAATTAGTTTAATAATGACATTAATTTTAATACAATCGACTTCTAAACTATCAAGCTTTGCCAGATCAATAGAATCCATGAAACATGGAGATCCATTCTGATAATGCTTTTAGAAAGTGAATTTTTAATTAGATAAAGTTGAACAGTGAAAAAAATGCACAAATATAAAAACAAAAACAAAATTGTTTAATTCCTCATTGTTAAGCTACAATATCGCAATGGCAGCTTCATTTACGTACTTGTTCTCCAAATTAACATCATCAACTACAAACGACCCACAAAACATGATTACCATATTGTCCACCCTTCTTTAAAGGTGATTCTTTCGTTGGGCTAAGAGATAAAACAAACTCATGTGCAATCTTAGTGATTTCATCCCAGCCTCCAAAAAGAACAATAGCTAAAAAATTTTCATTCTTTTCTCCAAGTTCCTGAACCTGTTTTGTTATTCCAGAACCTCTTACTTGTTTGTCCAATTTCTGTTCAAAAAGAGGCAGATATCAGAATTGGTGTACTAGTTCAAGTATGACATGTATAACAATTATATGCACTTTATATATAACATATATAATTATATGTTGAAAAATGAATAATCGTTACTTCTAAAAAGGTTGGATTTCTTTTATCAAAACCTCTCTATGTTACAACACCTTCACTATTTTCAACACTCTTTCCATAACTCAAACATTCAGTCAAAACTTTAGTTAAACCTTTAGTAACATCATCTTCTGGAAAACTTAGATTAATAGAATCCCTAAGATCAGGGGTTGCAAGAACATCTCCTTCCTCGTTTATTGGAATAGTACCAGTCCCTTCTTGCTCTTGTGTATCCTATTAAAATATAAAAATCAAACAACCCATACAAATAAAATAAAAACATAAACAAATGAAACAACTAATATAAGAAAAATCTTATAACAGTGGTTGGAGTTGGTGTTGCTCCATGGCCATCCATTTCATCATTTACATTTTGAATAAGAGGATCCTCATGATCTTGAAAAAACTTAAACAAATAGATTTGTGCTCACAAAAAACAAAAAAGAGAACAAAAAATGACCGATAAATGGATTTTCCTTACATCTAATCCTATTGACACAACTGGTTTAGATGATTCATTTACAACTAGCTGCTCAACCCCATCCCCTAAATCACCTTTGCCTCCTTCATCGTAACAGAAATATATAAATATAACTATGTTATACATACTATATATAACTAATATATTGGATATATAGTATAAGAACAATAAATTGGTTAGTTATACAAATATAAAAGTGATACACTCACAAATACTGAAACCAAATTTGGTTAGAAATTACATTTTCTTTCTCAGCACATCTCTGTCGGCATCATCTCCTTCATTACCATTATCTCTCCATCACCGTTATGTTCATCAGTACTACTACTGCCATCATCTACTTCCTCTTCTTCTGAACCACCTCCAGAATCAACTGACTTATCAAAATTATCGAAATCATGTTATAACTCATCAGACGTCAAATTAGTATAGTATTTTTCCAACTCAGAACTTTCCCGTTTCTTCTTCTTCTGCTACTTTTTAACCCTAACAATATCCTCAATAGCACCAACACGATACGAAAGCACACCCACCATCTTTTCAATCATCGTAAAATGAGCTTCCATCTTATTATTTAAACTCTCAAACTAATGAACAAGCTGTGTCTATGTACCAGGATCCATGAAAGCAAATTAGCTAAAAAAACCTTCCATTTCATGAGGTTCATCAAATGGAAAGAAAAATTTCAAAGAAAGCGGGTTTAATTCCTCTAGAGTTGGTTCAATTCTCCTCAATTTCAACTAATAATAAGAATCAAAATTCACATATCAGTAAAATAAAATCAGAATATAAAAAAAGATGCATAAACAAATGTAACCAATATATTATGTATTAAGTTACTTAAAAGTATGCATATATAGATAGAGTAACCAAATAGTAGACATATAACAGACATATAAAGACTATACCACAGAGTTATACAAATGAAAATGCTAAAGAAGCATTTACACCATACATATGAAGAATCAAATTACTACATTAAAAGTGAAAAAAAATACAAAAATAGAACATAAAATAAACAAAATACTTACAATTTTCCCATCCTGATGGAAAATTTGTTCAGCTAGAACATCAACTTTGAAATCAGCCACATATGGCAACCACTTACAAAACCGGGGTTTGAATTCAGTATCGTCACCCATAAAACCATATCTGAAGAGCAAGCGAACATCCTTGAAACTTGAAATTGGTTGGCATTATTCGTTTGCGCCCATTCTTTCTCAACCCAGAAATAGTACACATGAAAGAAAGATCACCCCATGCAACTTTGGTGTATGAACCATTGATCTGTTAGACATGATTTATGCCCTAGAGGTAACTAGGGTGATATATCTTTATTATTTATAATGTACAAACAGTTTCAAATTATTATTAATAATAATTAAGACATCTTTGTTGCTTATTAGTGCTTTCTATTTATTAATGTAGCATTGATGAGAAAAAGTCCATGACTACTTCATAGCGTAAAAGTGCTAAGACATAATGGGAGCTATGTGGTGTGAGAACTACACATAAGTGTTATTATAAATAGTCTAAATATCCCTAGTCATAGTTTCATTGAGACTAGATTTCAATGGAATGGATAGACTAGCATGTGTAGGCTTACTCCTTGGATTAGATCTAAGTAGCCGATCTCACTAGGTGAAGGTGATACCTTGAGTTAACACATGAATGTATTAAGGTAATACATTGGAGATCGCTATAAGATAGATACTTTGAAATAACTATAGCCATGTGTTGGTGTCATGTCTTATTGTAATAGTAGTACAAGTATCCTCAAACCTGAGATGCCGGTTACCTTATGTAGGAGTTGCTATACTTTGGGTTATACTTATTCATACCCTAGAGATCAGGATGACATGGGTGATTACGTGTATAGCGATAATCACATGTTGGTAAGCTATGTAGTCAAGATGGGATCCATAACTCCTAATATAGTGATATAATGGGAGATGTACCTTAGGGCTCCTTGTTGAAGTGACACACTCATAAACTTCTGATTAGAGTATAAGATTGATAGAACGAGTTTCTAGTCAATCTTGATACATTATGGCCAAGTGGTGTTCTTCGTGAATAAGTCTAATCCCAGGATAGCTACGGCTACTACATGAGCTAACACTTAATCCGAGCTCAATAAACTAGATGGTACTTAACCTGATGGAAGCAATGTATTGTATTGGTTACTACTGCAAAACTAGATCAAATCACAAGCACGTGATGTTCTAAGTATCAGGGGATCTGTCGCCTTTACTAGAAAGCCCATTTGATCTTCTAGAGCTATCGGGTTCCATATCGGTCTGGAACATCGAGCCTAAAGGTTCCCGGTCGGGAATCTAAGTTTAGGTTAACCTCTAGCGGCTCTATACTTTGGGATACTATGAGGTTACATACTTTGGGTCTTTATCGGACTAAGTAAAGAACCTATAGACTGGGTTTATGCCGAAAATATAAGTCATTGAATACGTTAGAAGAATTATTAATTAGTTGAACATAATTAATAATTAAAAGGAATAAAGAGGAAATAGAGAAAATTAATCAGAGCGAGCAAGGGAATTATTCCCGTTGCGATTGGGCCCCAAAAGAACACAGATTGTTCAATGTGAGGCCCGAGCAACTGCCCTACGAGCTGAAAAGCTCGTAGGTCCCTAGCTTGTGGGATAAGCCCATAAGCGCTACCCATGGTAGCGCTTACGCGGGCTGCAAGCTTGGGCTTGCAGTAAGATAAAGGGATGTATCCCATCCCATGTAGTTGTCGAGGGGAGTCTAACACTCCCCCTTTTCCCCATAAATAGGCTTTAAACCCCTCTCTTTATAAACACACCAAAAATAGCTTTAAGATGGGATTTTCTCTCTAGATTCGACTCTCCCTTCTTCCTTTGTTGTGAGAGATCCTTCACGAGTTTCTCCAAATAATCGAAGAATTCTTATTAAAGGCTATTTTCTCAAGTGAGCCTTTGGGATTATCTTCAGGTTGGTTTTCGAGTGGTCTAGCAACTGCTGCTAACTGATTGGTTCTTCCTCCTTGGTTTGGTTCGTGAAGATCCATGTGGATCAATCATAGAGGCTCTCCTAGTTTGGAAGCTCGTGCTAACGAAGTGCTGTCGAAATCTACTCAAAGGGAACACCGCTACCAAAGAGAGTGAAAGCACGCATCAAATGGTAATGCTTTAATCTTTAGATGTTACATTTCTGTTATATGGTTTATAAAACTACAAGCATCTATGGAACATTTTAACTTAGATTATATTAATCATTGCATGCTTAGGAGATCTTTAGGTTAGTTTTAAGTTTTGAAATTCTGCCTTGCAATGATTGCATGTTCAATTACATTCTTGATTAACCAGCAGTGGTATTAGAGCCTGCCTTATGCTATGCATGATTGATTATAATATGTTAAAATGTGATTTTCTATAAATTGATTAAAGTATGCTATGCATGACTTAGGGTTCAATTCTTATTATAGAAAATGATGTTATAACTAGATTAAGGTTTTGCTCAAACTTAGTCTAGGTGATTATCATATAAAATTAGCAATGTTTTATCACACGTGAAAATGCTTTAATTGAGGGTTATCCCCTACTTCACTTAATTAAAGAACAAAAGATTTAAATCATAATTATCCCTGGTACAACGACTCAAAGTGTCCGTGGTGATTTTGGTAAGGATTAGACAAGGCCGCTCTTTCACTTTTAGGTGACCTCTCCTACTTGGAAATCACCATCAGTATTAGATTAAAGAGTAACCAAGGAAATTTTATAACTTAGTCAATTTCTAGTATGGGAATTAGATTCCGCATATGGTTTTACAAGCGTGGTTTAAATTGTTAAAATAAAACTTATAGATATAGGTGTAAGTTTTTAAACATGGACCTTGTTTAATTTACGTGTTATGTGGAGTATTGGTATAATGGAATGATTATGATATACCATTCTAGAGCATATTCCCTTAGAGTTAATAATTCCTAATAGCCTAGAATTATTATTTCATAATCATATACATCGTATAAGACCTAGATTAGGGCGAGACTAGTGGCACTAATGAAATCCCTATAACAATATTAAGGCATTAATAGTCTTCCCATCATAAGTCATGATACGAATCTTATTAATAGATGTAAGAACATGTACAACATTCTTTTCTTTAACATGTGTTTGGTCATGAGACTAGATGAGGTTAAAGCCTTAACTAAAGAAGGGTTAGTTATCCATATTATTGGAGCTAATGTCGAATTAGAGACACATTTGAGGAGTCGTACAATTGGGTACGCATGTCTTGAGAAAGAGAACTCAAATGGATTAGCAATTGTAAGAGATGCAAATGGACAGGTTCCAACCATGGTTATCTTGTTGTGGCTTGACCTATAATAGTGGGGGTCATGAAGAGTGGCTATGGATGCTACCTACTAAGGAAAATTGGTTTGACCAAGTTTTCGAATTTGAATAGAAGGGGCTATTTAAATTTCGAGAAAATAGTAGGAATTATTTGTTTAATAAAAGACCTTATATTAAATGCATGTACATATACTAATGTATAAACAAATTCTATTTTATATCTAGGTTGAACAATGAATCCGAACATAAACCTTCACCCGATACTTGACACCAAATTGACAGGGATCAATTTTGATGACTGGTTCAAAGTTCTTAGAAAGGAACTTGAGAAAAGCCACATTGATTATGTTCTAGATAATACCGAACCAATCAATCTTGATGCTAACGCTTCTATCCAAGATAAAGAAGCATATCTTAAGCACAAGAGAGATGCTTTCATTGTATCACTTGTGATGCTCGAAACCATGAGCTTGAAGCTTTAGAAATAACATGAAGGTATGGACTTAAAATCCATGATCCTTCATCTCAGAGGACTTTATAAATCTAGGAGAAAAGATGGGATCCTGGCCACTAAACGATGCATTGAATACTTTCAATAGTCAAGAAGGTTGGCTCAAATAGGTTTCGAGATAGATTCCAAGCATGATATACAGCTTATGATAGAAACCCTATCTGATAAATATTCACCTTTTGTGAAAGATTATCTTATGTCAAGAAGGACCAGCAAGATATCTGATTTTATCAGGAAACTTAGAAGTTTTGAAGAAGGTCAAAAGGTTGAAGGAACAAGTACCTTGGCAAGAAAAGCTTGCACCAAAGGTAAAGGTTTGAAACCCATCGGTAGGAAGGTAAAAAATGTGGTTATTGAAAAGGGGAAACCCAAAGGATTATGTTTCATGTGTGGAAGACCCAAACTCTGGAAACGTGATTGCAAAGCTCTAAAATCTAAACTAGTGAAGAAGAAGCCAAATGAGGCATCTACTTCAAGTGTGTTCATGATAGAGAGTTTCTCTACAGTTCCCTATGAGTCTATTTAGGTATTAGATACTGGTTGTGGTACTCATATCTGTACTTCTATGTAGGATTGCGAAATAATAGGAGGCTTACAAAGAGGGAAATGGAACTGAGAGTTGGAAATGGAGCATGGGTTACTACAACAGCTGTAGGAACATATAGCCTTCATTTGCCTAGTGGCCTTGTTTTAGTTTTGAACAATTGCTATTATATTCCTACTATCACTAAGAATATTATTACTATTGCACGTTTAGCAATAGAAGGATTTGAAATTTTATTTTTTAGTAATAAATGTCAAATTCAACGTGATAATATTCTTTATGCTTGTGGAATATCTATGGATGGCATACATGTTCTAGATACTAAAATTGAAATTCTAAATATGAACATAGTTAAGAAATCGAGATTAGATAATGAGAAATCCTCATACTTATGGCATTGTTGTCTAGGCTACATAAATTAGACTCGCTTAACTAAGTTACACAAATGTGGAGACTTAGGCCCAATGGAATGGGTTTCCTATGGCACGTATGAACTTTGTTTAAAAGGGAAGATGACTAAGAAACATTTCAAAGGAAAGGGTTAGCTTGGGAAAAGTATCAAGACCCTTTAATCTGATCGAGGCGGTGAATACTTAAGCTAAGAGTTTCAGGATTATCTAAGGGATAATGGTATTTTATCCCAGTGGACGCCTCCTTATACACCCTAACACAATGGAGTGTTAAAAAGGAGACCCTACTCGATATGGTTCGGTCCATGATGAGCTAAGCAGAATTGTGCAGATCCTTTTGGGGTTATGCACTTGAGAGTGCATTTTATATTCTAAATAGAGTGCCCTCTAAATCAGTTGATCAAACTCTATACGAGTTATGGTATGGTAAGAAACCAGCTCTTTCTCACTTGAGAGTTTGGGGATGTCCTACTTATGTAAAGAGGATAAGTTTAGATAAGATGGGTGCTAAGTTTGATAGATGTTTGTTTGTAGGTTACCCTAAGGAGACTATAGGGTATAGCTTTTATGATCCTAAGGAACAAAAAGTCCATGTTTCCAGAAATGATCAATTCCTTGAGAATGAGCTTATACTTGCGAAAGCTAGTGGGAGCAATCTTGAGTTAGTCACTCAAGAAGATCAAATGGATAGTCAATTGATTATATCTACACCTGTTACATAAGATAATTTAAGAATGGAACAACCTATTATAACATTGACATTGCATAGGTCAGGCCAGGCTCTAATCTCTCCCGAGCGATTCAGGTTTCTCGCCATTGATGAAAAACTTCTCTTCCTTATGGAAGATGATGAGCCTAGGACTTACAAGGAGGTAATAGAAGGCTTAGAATTTGATAAATAGCTTTCAACCATGAGACCAGAGATGGACTCAATGTACGAAAATCAAGTCTGGAGCTTGGTTGATGCTCCAAGTGGGTTACGCCCACAGAATGCAAGTGGGTTTTCAAGAAGAAACTGACATGGATGGTAACATAGTTACCTATAAAGCAAGGCTGGTTGCAAAAGGTACATTAAAAAAGAAGGCATTGAATATGATGAGACTTTTTTACCAGTGGCCATGCTAAAGTCTATCAAGATAATCCTTACCATCGCTGCTCATTACGATTATGAGATTTGGCAGATGGATGTGAAGATAACATTCCTTAACATGAATCTAGACAGGGATGTGTATATGGCACAACTCGAGGGTTTTACATCCAGAGATGGCTCTAAGGTATGCAAGTTGTAGAATTCCATTTATAGACTTAAGCAAGCATTGAGGAGTTGGAATATTAGGTTTGACGAGATAATCCGAGAAATTGGTTTTGTGTCAAACGCTAATGAGTCTTGTATATATAAGAAGGCTAGTGGGAATGTAATCATTTTCCTTGTGTTATATGTCCATGACATATTATTAATAGGAAACAATGTTCCTTTTCTTCAGACAGTCAAGTCATTGTTGTCAAAGAAGTTCTCCATGAAAAACCTTGGAGAAGAAGCTTTTATGCTTGGTATTAAGATTTACTGAGATAGATCCAAAAGGCTGCTAGGTCTTTCACAAAGTACATACGTAGACAAGGTTTTAGTTAGATTTAACCTTGAGTAGTCAAGAAAGGGTTGTCTCCCAATGTCTCACGGGATTAACCTTTCTAAATTTGAGTGTCCGAGAACACAAGAGGAGAGACTGTGCATGAATGGAATACCCTATGCCTCAATGATAGGGTCTATCATGTTTGCTATGGTATGCACTTAGCCTAATATCTCACATCCATTGAGCGTCATGGGCAAATTTCAATCTGAACCAAGTGAGAAGCACTAGATGACCATTAAAACTATCCTCAAGTACTTACGCAGGACTAAGGATATATTTTTAGTATACGAAGAAGGTGATCTCACTTTGAAGGGATACACAAAAGTGAGTTTTCAGTCTGACAGGGATGATTATAAATCCTAGTCAGGTTATGTGTTTATGTTTAACTGGAGGGTAGTTGTTTGGAAGAGTTTCAAATAAGATACGACTACCGATTCAACCATAGAATCTAAGTATTTAGCTGCTTCAGAAGCAGCTAAGCAAGCCATATGGCTTAAGGGATGTATTGGTGATCTCGGTGTGGTGTCCAGCATTGTAAATCCAGTAGCGATCTATTGCGATAACAATGGGGCTATTGCTCAGGCAAAGGAACTACGGTCTCATCATAGAAACAATCATATACTTAGAAAGTACTATCTCGTGCAAGAGATGATAACCAGAAAGGATATAAGCTTAGAACATGTCCCAACGGATTAGAATCTAGTAGATGGGCTAACTAAACCATTGACTCAAGTTAAACATGATTAGCATGTTAACGAGTATGGTATGAGGCACATGGGCAATTGACTCTAGTGCAAGTGAGAGATTGTTAGACATGATGTATACCCTAGAGGAAATTAGGGCGATATATCTTTATTAGTTATAATGTACAAACGGTTTCGAATTATTATTCATAATAATTAAGGCATCTTTGTTGCTTATCAGTGCTTTCTGTTTATTAATGTATCTCACTAGTATCATATATGTATAATATTTAATATATATATAAATGCGCATTGATGAGATAAAGTCCATAACTACTTCATAGCGTAAAAATGCGAGGATATAGTGGGAGCTATGTGGTGTGAGAACTGCACATACGTGTTGCTATGAATAGTCTAAATATCCTTAGATATAGTTTCATTGAGACAGGACATTAATGGAATGAACATACTAGCATGTGTAAGCTTACTCCTTGGATTTGATCCAAGAAGCCAATCTCACGAGCTGAAGGTGGTAACTTGAGTTAACACATGAATGTATTTTGGTAATACATTGGAGACCGCTATAAGATAGACACTCGGAAATAACTATATCCATGTGTTGGTGTCTTATCTTATTGTAGTAGCAGTACAAGTATCCTCAGAGCTGAGATACTGGTTACCTTATGTAGGAGTTGCTATACTTTGGGCAATACTTATTCATACCCTAGAGATTAGGATGACCGATGATCACGTGTTGGTAAGCTGTGTAGTAAAGATGGGATCCATCACTTGATATAGTGATATAATGGGACATGTACCTTAGGGCCCCTTGTTGAAGTGACACACTCATAAACCTCTGATCAATGTATAAAATTGATAGAATTGGTTTCTAGTCAATCTTAATACATTGTGGCAGAGTGATGTTCTTCGTGAACAAGTCTAATTCCATGATATCTATAACTATTATATGAGCTAACACTTAATCCGAGCTCGATAAACTAAATGGTACTTAACCTAATGGAAAGGAGTGTATTGTATTGGTTACTACTACAAAACCAGATCAAGTCACAAGCATGTGACATTCCAAATATCGGGGGATCATACACCTTTGCTAGAAAGCCCATTTGATCGTCTAGAGCTATCGGGTTCCATATCGGTTATTAACACTTAGCCTGAAGGTTCTTGGACGGGAAGCCAAGTTTAGGTTAACCTCTAGTGGCTCTATACTTTGGGATCCGATGAGGTCACACACTTTGGGTCTTCATTGGATTAAGTAAAGAACTTATAGACTAGGTCTATGCCGAAAATATAATTTGTCAAATTTGTTAGAAGAATTATTAATTGGTTGAACTGAATTAATAATTAAAAGGAATAAAGAGAAAATAGGGAAATTTAATCATAGCGAGAAGGGAATTTTTCCCATTGCGAGTGGGCCCCAAATGAACACGGGTTATTCAAAGTGGGGCCCATGTAGCTGCCCTGTGAGATGAAAAGCTCGTGAGTCATTAGCGGGCTGCAAGCGCTGCCCGTGGTAGCACTTGTGCGGGCTGTGAGCTTGGGCATGCAACTTGCGGCAAGATAAAGGGAAGACCGCTTATACTCGCACGAGTTAGCCCGTGGGTCACCTAAACCCTTGTGGCTGACCTGATTAACATTGGATGGGATTTATCCCATCCCATGTAGTTGTTGAGGGGGAGTCTAACACTCCTTCTTTTCCCTATAAATAGGCCTCAAACCCCTCTCTTTATAAAGACACACCTGAAAATAGCTTTAAGCTGAGATTTTCTCTCTTCAGTCAACTCTCTCTTATTCCTTTGTTGTGCGAGATTCTTCACGAGTTTCTCCAAATAATTGAAGAATTCTTATTGAAGGCTCTTTTCTCAAGTGAGCCTTCAGGATTATCTTTGGGTTGGTTTTCGAGTGGTTTAGTAGCTGCTATCAACTGACGGGTTCTTCCTTCTTGAGTTTGTAGTCAGTGAAGATCCATGTGGATCAATCTTAGAGGCTCTTCTAGTTTGGAAGCTCGTGCTAACGAAGTGTTATCGAAATCTACTGAAAGAGAACACCGCTACCAAAGAGTGTGAAAGTACGCATCAACCGGTAATGCTTCAATCTTTAGATGCTAGGTTTCTTTTATAGGTTTTATAACCCTAAATGCATCTATGGAATGTTTTAACTTAGATTTTATCAATCATGGCATGCTTAGTAGATCTTTAGGTTAATTTTAAGTATTGAAATTTTGCCTTGCAACGATTGCATTGTCAAATTTCTATCTTGATTAACCAGCATGATCATGCAGTCAAAATTCTCATGTGGTATCGTGGAGCCGTAATCCTTGCCAATCAAAGTATATGTCACAAAGTAGACAAGAGCCAGGGATACATAATCTGCAACACTCTCTATTTTAGGGACATCATTCTCCTGCTCCATCAACGAAGAAATATTCCACTTCTTCACTAGTCCGGGGTTTTCTAGGAAATATTTCTCATGGAACTCTTTGGAATCACCATTCTTTATGAACCCAAACCCTTTTTCGCTTCCCCTCGAAGACTAGTAATCAGAAGGAAATATTCAAAACCGAAATAAAGCGGCTTACCTCCAAGCAACATGTAGAAATAGTTCTCATTCGGCTACAAAATCTCTCTTGCAATCAGATTGTGGATCAACGTCTTCTGAATTTGAATAGAATTCATCTTGAAGAATGAACCAAAAATAGTATCTTCAAGCAAAGGCATACCACCATCTTGAGCATTCACCTTTATGAAGTCAATAATTTCACATGTTGAAATAGCATTAGCAGAACATTTCTATGGTGGATTTTGTGGGTATATAAAAGGATATGGAGATGCTTCCCATATAATAATCATATCATCAATCTACATTTTGCCAAAAACAACAGAACATATATCAAAAAAATATCAATTATATAATTAACTTATACATTCAACACATGGTTATCATAACTTATTAACTTAGAAGGCAACAAATAGACAGACTACAGTTGTAAACTTATATTATGTATTCAATCACTTAAACGTATCCAAATATACATATATTATGCAAATAACAAACATAATTGGATATATAATACATGCAGAACAATGTATATATAAATGACAAATCTACAAAAGCATTTACCTACTACGTAAGATACTACATTAAAAGTTATGAACAAAGCATATAGGGTAAGAACAAATAGACATAAAATGAATATATAGGAGATATATAACGGAAATAGTAAAAAAGGAAACAAAAAATCAATTTATAAGGCTAGAATATAACTAATATATCAGGGATAAAACATAAAAACCTAGACATTATCCTTTTATAACACTAGTATATAACTAATATATCAAGTATAAACACAAAAAAACCTAAACAAAACTCATGAAAACAATTGTAGAAAAAAAAGCAATTCATAAAAATCCAACATATAATAGACATGTAAAAGACATATAGCACAAATATAAACAATCAAAAAACACATCATAGATGAAAAAGAACCATATGTATAGAGCGACATGTAGAAATAAAAATTTATTAATCATACGTATTCTTCAAGGAAAAAACATCACAAATCTAACAAAATAAAGTAATACGAGTTTACTTTCCTGATTTTCTTCAAGCAACTCTGAGATTTTTTTGTCACCTTCGACACAGCCTTCTTTGATTGACCAGGTTTTTCTTCAAAGTGCCTGATCCATAAGATTTTTTTTGTAGAAACCTTCATTTTACGAGTAGCGCCTTTAGCAGCACTCTTTTTAACTGCAGTCTTCTTTGATTTCGTAGCAGCAACCTTAGGTTTCTTCTTAGGAATAATATCCTTTGATTGAGAGGATGCTGCAACCTTCCTTTTAGGTGCCATTCGACCTAATATCACAAGAGAAAGCAATAAAATCAAGCAAAAATGGTGATCAGAGGAAGAGAGTGAAAATCGATTTAGGTTATTTACCTAGTTTATGCAATATATAAATGCAAGATCAACACAATGCCAGATTAAATGGAGAGGAAGATCAATTAATGGAGCACTTGAAGATAACTGACATGCAGGATTTGAAAGGGTGAGACATTGAGAGAAACTGTCAACTGAAGAATGTAAAGAGCGTGAAGAACATAGTGGAGAAAATTAAAACTGATAGAAGTAACAATGAAGAAGAAACAAATATGGACTGTATGAAAGTAAATAGCAAACAACCAAAAGCCTTTTAGTAAATACCAAATAGATGGACTAAAAATATGAAACCAAACCAATCCCATCCTTGACAATTATAATTAAATCATATACCCAAAAAAGTTAGATTTTATTGTTTTTACAACAATAAAAAATTAATATTCACCTTGCCATTTTATTAGTTCTTTTTTTACTTTTACCTTTTTCACTTATAGTTACATTTTCTCTCCTATTTTATTTGAATTTCGCAACTTCGAACCTCCATATTTCACAAATCATTTATTTTTTTGAATCGATACTTTAAAATATTTTGTTCGTCTTAATTTTATCTTTAAAATGACGTATGCTTTGAATTTTTTGAAAAAATAAATATTGCAATCTTGTGCATAGTATAATAACTGTATAATAAAAATAATAATTTTCATGAAGGCGTTATACAATGTATAAGAGTGGTATAATGTATTATAAAAAAGATTATATAGAATACATTATATCAATCTTATATCATGTATAACGCCTTCATGAAAAAGCAATAAAAACGGGGTATTATACAACTATTATATCATGTATAAGACTACAATAAATTAATTTTTTTTTACTAAAAAGTGGATTTTGTTCTAAACATAACCACTATTATATCATGTATAGAAGCATTCACATCAGGTTTAAGATCTTCATGCCATAATTTTTATGGTAATTGTTACTGTTATGAACATAAAGGAGAAAAAACATCTATATAAATTCATTATACAACTTTATATCATGTATAACACTTTCATGAAAAGGCAATAAAAAATATTATACCACAATTATACACTATACAAGATTGCGAAACATTATTTTTTTTCAAAAAAATTAAAGCATGTCATTTTAAAGATAAAATTATGACGAACAAAATATTTCAAAGAGTTGATTCGAAAAAATAACGGTTTGTGATATATAGATGTGTGAAGTTGTAAAATTCAAATTAAATAAGAGAGAGAATGTAATTATAATGGTTGACAAAATCAACTTAAAAAGGGGTAAAAGGAAAAAAATGTTTCTCATTTTCATGTAAAAGAAAGAAAAATAAGATATTCGGTAATTCTATATTGACACAAACTTATTTGACACCCATTTACACTTTACAATATCCATCATTCATCTTTGTGTAGTTAGATCTCCACTATAAGATGAAAATAAGATGGAGGATTGAGATTTTATAGTGTCAATGGGTGTCAAACAATAAGTGTCAACATAAAATTGTTGATATTTTTTTATTTGTGAGTTTTGTAGAACCTAAATTTTTATAGTAAAAATATGACAAATAAAAAATAAATATTTTGATTTTGCCTAGAACGTGCATTTGGATTATTTAGGCATATTGATCAATATTTGAGAATAAATACAATATAAGTTGAAATTTTGATTGTTGGGTCCACGTTGAATAGATTTTAATGTGATAAAGGTTTGAAACTGAAGAATATTATGGCTGGAGTTTAATAAATAGTTTGAATTAGGGATTAATCATATGATTATGAAGGTGGAATTTTAATTTAATCGAAAAAAAAGAAAAAAAGATTGGGTGCACGTATATAAATAGTGAGAGGGAAGCTTGATTGATGCAATCTTAATTTGCTTTTGTTTTGAATGCCGCGTAATTGATGGATTCTTTACTATATATGAGTACCATTTTGGCGTTAATTATGCTGTCACTTTTCATATTCTTTCAATTTTACAACAAGTATATAATTTGAGAATATAAAATTTGGCAGAATTACAGTATTAGCTGTTTTACTTCATGTATTGATTTTTGGCTTCTATACTTTGATTTTCTAAAATTTATTCTTTAAACTTTTAATTAATGACAAATTTGTCATTCATAAACTTGTACACATTGTGAAATGAATGTCAAATGGAGTTAATCATTAGTTTGGTTGAATAACCAAATTGAATAAAACACAATGAGGACATAATAAACACAAATATATAAAACAAACCGAAGAAAAAACATACTGGAATAATTTAACTATTAGTTTTTGTTGGACTCGGCTTAAAGATTGCTAAGCAATCTTAAGTTAAAGTTTTTGACAATGAAAAAATGAAAGAATAAATCAATAATGTAGTTAGCATTTAAATCAGAGTTAATTAGACTTAATTAAATCAAAGTTAATTAGGCTTACTTAGATTTATTTGTTGACTATTGGTTGCTGAGCTTAGTAACTCAGCTCGGTAAGAATAGAAATATACTCAGCTCTTGTCTTATTATATTTATGCTGAGTAAGTAGAGTTATTCTTTTATAATATTGTATGCTTTTAACCCTTTATTCCTAGAACGGAATATTCTCTATTGATGTTGTTTGGAGTCTAAAAGATGATCTGACACTAAAATAAAAAAGGAATAATTATGTGGTTCAATGGAAAAGCTGTTAGTACAGAATGTGTCAACACTAAAATCCAAGAACAACAAACTGTCACGTTGCATTTTAGTAAGAGCAGCGCTATTCTGTTGCTACCAGTACGTTTAAGCATATAAAAGATCTCCATGTAGCGAGCATGCTCCATCTTGCAAGACTAAAGCATATTCAAGTTCAAGACTCGGCAAAAAGATCTTTCAATGGTTTAATCCCGCAGATTAACGATTTAATCTTGTACATCAATGATTACATATCTATCTCACAACAGATTCAAAGCTGTCTCTAATAAGAAGATTTTGAAGACTGTACAAGAAGATAAAATGAAAGATTAAACGAGTTAAAGGATAAGTTTGCAATGACTACCTCAACAACATCTGTAAATAGAAGAATGAAGGGAGCGTTCAAACTTGGTAAATACACCTGGAATTTCCTAAGTTTTAAAGCTCTATTAAATTTACTCAGCAATCAAGAAATTCTCAAATTAGAAGAACTATTGCAAGTCCATACTCTATTCTTCATCAAACAAAGTTAGATCAGTAATAGTGTAATAGATCAAATTTGTAAAAGAGTAAACAATGGTTTACAAGTTGTTTATTCAAATTCATTTATTATATACTTTGAGTGATAGCAATTGAGAAGCGGGTACTCAACTGTTGGAGGGTTAGATAGCTTGGAAGGTACCTATTGTAAATCTAAGCACCCTGAAGGCTTCTCCATCTTGTTAAAGGAGTGATCAAATAGTGGATTAAAGCTTGGCGAGGGTATCCAGGGACTAGACGTTGGTGAGTGGCTGAAGCTAGATAAAATCGCTCTGTTTGATTTCCTTTACTTCAACTCTTCAATTAACTAAGCAAGTATTTTATTAGCAAACATCTTGATGAGTGGAAAATGTACCATAAAATACAAGAAAAATGGCTTTGTAATCACTTAATTTATGTTGAACCCAAGTTAATAGTACTTCACAATACTTAAAGTTTTGGAAATAACAAACAAACTAGGATAGTGTAATTAATTAGGTACTAACTTGACTCTTAATTAGGCAAGTTTTACTTGAGTATGTTTTAGGGAAAACAGCTTAGTTTTACTGAGTTTTACTTAAGCTATGGCTTAGAGTAGAAAAAGCTATGTGTTGAATACTTTATAGTTTATGCGATATAACTCAACGTGTGTTGAGTAACTTTTATTTAGTAAAATATTGAGTATTTCTAAGACATTTAGAATATTATGACACTTGTGCTCTTAACATTGTCTGTGAAAACAAAATATTCCTGTCAACAAAGTAGCCAGCTACAAGCTTCCACGTTGCATCTCGTGTGCTCCTCTCTCAAATGGATTTTCTTAAAGAAATGAGTTTTTGACGACTCAAAGATTAAAGATTAAATCTCACACTTCAACGTTCAAAATCACAGTCTCTAAACGTCTTGGAATTTGTTTCAAATGGGCAGATTTGAAAATTGTGAAGAGAAGAGATTTTGAAGAACAAGTTAGGACAAGAAATTTGCAATGGCTACTTCCAGCATCTACAACTATAAATAGATAATGAAGCAGACGTTCAAACTTGGTGAATCACCTTGAATTTCTTAAGGGCTAAAATTTTGTTCAACCAATCCCAATGTTCAGAAATTCCATTTCAAGCAATAAAAAAGCAAATAACTCAGTTTCCTATTTGTTTTTAGAGAGAAACCAGATTAGCTTAGAGTCTTAGCTAAGCTATAACATTGTAAAGGATCCAATGCTTTTTATAAGTTGAAATTCTCAGTTCGTTCATTTCTATTAAAATATGTGTCAATCAATTTACGAAGGGTATCTAAAATGAGTATTGAGAGGTAGCTAGAAATGAGGGTACTTTCTGCAAGCGTCAACCCACTATAAAGGCTTCTCCTCCTATTGAAGGAAAGGAATCCCTAGTGGATTAAAGCATGGAAATGAATCTGGGGACTAGAGGTAGGCTCGGTGATGAACTAGGATAAATCTGAGGTATGATCTTCCTTAACTCTTTTTACTGCCTTTATAAGTCTTTATGCTCAATACATCATCTTTCGTTTTCATATAACTGCTTGAAAGTCAATATGAGCTGAGTAAGATTACTCAGCACAGCTTGTAGGTAAACTAAGTCAGCAAAGCTAAGTAGTTTACAATTTTTAGACCAAAGTGCACTCAACATAAGTCACTCAACACGCATCTAAAACTAACTTAGATTAAATTTTTTAAATTGATAAAGTACCAAGTAAATCTACAGTCACCCCTCTCTGCATGATTATTAAAGCTAAATCGGACCAAAAAATTGTATCAAAGGAAGTGCTCAACTTCTAGACTCACTGTCTAAGAGTTAAATATGTGAATGGCTTTTAATAATTTCTACAATTCCGACAATGGATAGACTACACTCCTTAAAGAAGGAATGTCTGTTACAAGGCCTCTACTATTCGATGGCCAACATTACACGTTTTGGAAAATTGCATGAAAAACTTCGTTTAATTCCAAAGCATCTAGGTATGGTTAGCAATTAAATTAGGACCCAGTATTCCCACTATTGTGAAGAATGGGGAACATGTTCCAGTTGACCCAAAAGACTATGATGATGCTGACCTAAGGCTCCTTAAGGAGAATGTAATAGCCATAAATTACTTACATTGTGTGCTACATTTGACCGAGTTTAATAGAGTCTTAGGATGTGAGATGGCGCAGGAGATATGGAGAAAGTTGGAAGTTACCTATGAGGGGACTGATAAAGTAAAAGAGTCAAAGATCAATCTTATGCTATGAGAATATGAGCTGTTCCAGATGTGCGCAATCGAGAGTATTCAATCCATGAATACTAGGTTTATTAACATCAATAATGAATTGAAAAGGCTAGGCAAGGAATTAACCAAGGAGGAGATGGTGAAGAAAATATTTAGAGTTCTCACTCTAGAGTGGGATGCAAAGAAGAGCGCTATTGAGGAGGCTCATGATTTGAAGACCTATAGCTTTGATGAGCTCATAGGCACCTTGCTGACTCAAGAGATGTCTTTGAGGAAATATAATGATGACTCTGAAAGGAGTAAAGGCAAGGAGAAAGAGAATAGAGCTATTATCCTGAAAGTTGACTCATCTGATGAATCTACCAGTTATGATTCAGATGAGCACATGGCGCTTCTAATGAGGAGATTCAAGAACTTCATGAAGAAGGGTGGGAAATTCAACAAGAAGAAGTTTCCTAGCAAACACAAGCCAACTCAGCACAAACGAGGAGTTGAGGAAGGACCAAAGAAGGAATAGCAAAGATATCAAATGCTTTGGCTATGGTGAGAAAGGTCACATCTAACCATCCTATCTTAAATCTAAGAAGGACATATTAAAGAAGAAGTTTGAGCAGAAAAATGAGGCACTTGCTGCCACATGGAGCCACTCAAAAGAATCTTCATCATCTGATGAAGAAGAAACCAACTCCGCCAACCTCTGCTTGATGGCAATTGAGAATGAGAAAAGTGAGAGCTCAACATCTACCTCAAAGGGAAATCAATCCTCTACTAACTCTAGAGCTGAGCAAAACAAAGTGAAGAATCGCCAAACTGAGGTACATTCTAAAATCCTTTTATCTATTAAAGAGTTCGCCCAAGTGCTCTTTGATTTTATTGAAGCTGATTATAAAGTTGGTCAAGAAAAACAAAGAGCTAGTGAGCATAAGGGAAGATCAGGAAGTTACAATTGCTTCTTTATCTCTTGATATCCATTTTCTTCAAGAAAAAGATGAGTATCATGAATGTCATAACAACAATATCACTAAGAAATTAGATGAGTTGAGTGATGAGATAACAACTTTAAAGAAGGAAAGGGTTCCTCCTCCAGGTAATAATCTAGCTCCGAGTAACCAAACTTACAATTCTAGTAAGGGGAAGAAATCCTCTTCAAAGAAGAAAGCAAGCTAGCCTAAACCAAAAGCGGCGTGTGGCTTTTTTGAATAGGTTAGACATGCTACTATCATGTGCAGGAATAAAAATGGTTACTATGACGAGTACGACTAGAGTAAC
The DNA here is from genome assembly GCA_949673415.1 of Euphorbia schlechtendalii. Classification (NCBI taxonomy): domain Eukaryota; kingdom Viridiplantae; phylum Streptophyta; class Magnoliopsida; order Malpighiales; family Euphorbiaceae; genus Euphorbia; species Euphorbia schlechtendalii. The sequence goes on along the minus strand of CATIWQ010471154.1, from coordinate 4,288 downwards.
TTAAGCACTGCTAACAAAGGAGGACCCAGCTCAAAAGCATGAGTACCTAAGAAAACATAACTATTTTGTAGGTGAGCCTGAGATCTGCTTGTGACACTGGAATGTGGTATTTGGATAGCGGGTGCTCGAGGCATATGACGGGAGATGAAACTCAGTTCATCTCATTAGAGCGTAAAAGAAATGGGAGTGTCAGCTTCGGAGATAACAAAAAAGGCAAGATTGTTGTAAGTAACACAATAGGTGTTTTTCCTTCAATGGAAGAGGTAACTCTGGTCAAAGGTCTCAAGTTCAATATGCTTAGCATGGCTTAGCTTTGTGATAAAAGCAGGAGAGTTATGTTTGATTTAACAGATTGCTTGTTATTAACTGTAAGATTGATTCTACTATTCTCTTTTCTCCTAGAATCAATAATTCCTAGCTCCATTAAGGAGGATAGTTCATGGCTTTGGCACAATATAGGTCATATAAATATGAACATTTTGTAGGGTTTACCCTGTATCAAATTTGAGAAAGATAGGCTTTGCTTAGCTTGTCAACTTGGTAAACAGAATGTAAAGTCATTTAGATCAATTAACAATGTAGTAACTAAGAGACAATTAGAGCTCCACCACCTAGATCTTTTTGGTCCTATTCAACCTATGAGCATGGGCAGAAAGAGATTTTCCTTGGCGGTTGTGATTGACTTCACGAGATTCACATGGGTAGTCTTGCTGAGTAGCAAAGATAAAACCTTTGAGTTTTTTGTCAAACTCAGTAACCGGATAATTAATGAACTAGGAACTAAAATCTGTAGAATTTAGAGTGATCATGGATGTGATTCGAGAACTTTCATTTTGAAGAATTCTGTTCACCGCATGGAATTGACAATAACTTTTCTACTCCTTATACTGCTCAATAAATGGGATTGTAGAAAGGAAAAACAAAACCATAGTTGAAATGGCTCGATCCATGCTGAGTGATAACAATCTACAAAAGTACTTTTAGGGGAGAGGTTGTTAACATAACCTGTCATGTCCTTAATTAGGTTTTAATCCGCCCAATTTTGGAGAAAACACCCTATGATTGGTCATCTTAGATCATTTGGCTGTACGTGTCTTATTATAAATACCAAGGAGCAGCTAGGTAAGTTTTCTCTAAAGGTTGATGAAGGTATCTTTCTGGGTTACTCAATTAATAGTAGGGCATATAAAATATATGTCAAGAGAAGTGGTCTTTTAGAGGAGTCTATCCATGTAGATTTCGATGAAACTAACAATGTAGATAGACGTCCATCTAAAGAAGATGAAGGAGTAATCCAACTAGAAAATCAACTCAGCATACCACTCTCTGTGCTTCCCAACCCAGCATAAGAGCCAGACATTGAGGAAGTTAAAGCTGATGAAGATCTCTCAATCAACTTTAATGAAGTAGAAGATTAACCTTAACCGTAATAACCTAGTGTAGAGACACCTAGTGTAGAGACTCCTATAATAACCTAGTGTAGAGACACCTAGTGTAGAGACTCCCATTATAGATATGAGTCTTCTAAGAGAGATTAGAAATCATCATAATCACCCAATTAAAAGTATTGTAGATGATGTTCATAATCCTATATTGATGTGAGGTCAGCTCAACAAGATGATGAGCCAACTAGCTTTTATCTCATTGATTGAACCTAAGAAGTTCGAAGATACACAAGGAGATGACTACTGGATGATTGCAATGTAAGAGGAATTGGATCAGTTCAAGAGCAATGATATTTGGGAACTAGTTCCTAAGCCTAAAGGGAAATCAATCATCGACACTAGATGGGTTTTCAAGAACAAGCTTAATGAAGATGGAGTTGTTGTTAGGAACAAGGCCATGCTTAATGCTCAAGGCTATAACCAGCAAAAAAGGATTAATTTTGATGAGACCTATGCACCTATAGCTTGTCTTAAAGCAATTAGAATTCTCTGTGCTTTTGCATCCCATATGAATTTGGAACTATTTCAAATGGATGTCAAGAGTGCTTTCTCTAATGGCTTCATTTAAGATGAAGTATATATGCACCAACCCCCTAGGCTTTGAAGAAGCGAAATGTGTTGAGCGTGTCTTCAAACTGAATAAAGCTCTATATGGATTGAAGCAAGAATCTCGTGCTTGGTATGAAAGGTTGACCATATTACTACTTAGTGAAAATTATGAAAGAGGCAAAGCAGATACAACTCTATTTATCAAGCAAAGGAAGGAAGATGTGTTGCTAGTCCAAATCTATGTAGATGATATCATATTTAGAGTAACTGATGAAAAGCTTTGCAAGGAGTTCAAAAATCAGATGAAGATTGAATTTGAAATGTCAATGATGGGAGAACTCAACTTTTTTCCTCGGACTACAAATCAAGTAAAGCGAGGATGGAATCTTCATTAGCCAGGTAAAATATGCCAAAAAAGTCCTGAAGAAGTTTGATATGGAGCATTCAAAGCCAATGTCCACTTCCATGGCCACCAACACAATCTTGAGTAAGGATGAAGCTGGTAAGCCTGTATACAGTAAGTTCTACAGAGGCATTTGGTTCTCTTCTTTACTTAATTCCTAATTGGCTCAATATTCAATACTCTGTATGCTATTGCACGCTGAGAATCTCACTTAGTAAATGTTAAGAGAATTCTTCGGTACTTGCATGGTTCTATTTATGCAGGTTTGTGGTATCCCAATAGCTTAGATTTTATTCCTAAACGATACAAAAATGCAGATTATGGTAGGGACAAGCTCGACAAGTAAAGCACCACTAAGGGATGCCATTTCCTTGGAGAATGCCTTGTTTCCTGGTACAATAAGAAGCAAAATTTTGTTGTGCTGAGTATTACAAAGGCTAAGTTCATGGCAGCAAGAAGTTGTGTAATACAACTGCTATGGATTAAATAGAAACTAGAGGATTATGGTATAAAGTTAAAATGCCTCGAAGTTATGTGTGATAATAAAGCACAATTGACCTATCCAAGAATCAAGTTTAACATGGTAGGATGAAGCATGTCAATATTAGACATCACTTCATAAGGGATCATACGATAAGGGGAGATGTCAAATTGGAGTATGTTCCTTGAGAGGTTCAACGAGCTGACATATTTGCCAAATCATTAGCAAAGGAAAAATTCAACACATTAGAGAGCTAATTGGAATGAAGAACCCAATTTGAAGAAATCCCTAAAATTTTGGCTAAGTGTTGAAAATCAAGTCCAAAAACTGAGCTGAGTGAATTGAGGTGACACATATTTAACCCCATTTTCATTTTACTTCATGCTATTAGTTTAGTTTTCATGGTTATAATCTCAAAAAACCACTTTATTAAAAGGGGTTTTGAATTGAAAAGTCTAAACTAAAACTACGTCATTTAACTAAGTCAGTTAAATTTATTTTCAATCTCACCATTAAACTTTGGAAGAGACACGTGCTATGTTATAGGAAAATAACCTATTTAAGGGAAAGCTTGCTGGAGAGAGAAACTCACTGGCAATTTGAACTCTCTCAAAGCAAATTTCTAAGAACCCTAATTTCTCTTTCTCTCAATTTTCTTCGCAATGATGTCTTCTCAACAAACCAAAAGGAAAGTTCAATACACTCTACAAGGAAAATCTTAGCGAAACATGTTTATCAACATAGACTGCTTAACTGAGAATGTGATCTTACCCTTAGGCACTATAAACTGGGGAATATAGAAAGATTTTGGTCTAATTTTTTATACGGACTATGATCCATTGCTAAAGAATTGGACCATGCACAGGGTTATCAAGCATCAAAACCTCAACAATTTTCTGCTCCTTAATAGTCCGACGATCAAGAATTTGATGAGGCTGTTCTATTCCAATCTCTAAACCATTGATGGGTTTCTAGATATATTTATGATAGAGATAGAGAAAACTTCCTAGGAATTGGTGATGAGGAGGTTGTGGACATTCTGGAAGACTAGGAATTGCTAGCTGATTATAGTTTAGGAGAGATCAGTGCCTCTGGGATGACATGGAGGGTAAGAGATTTTCGTGAACTATTGAGCAAGATTATCATGCCCAAGACTGGGTCTCGCACAGGCTACACCAAGTTCGAGCATTGCATAGTGTATTATATGGTGGAAGGGAAGCAGTTTAACTGGTCGATGATGATATTGCGTCATCTCACCAAGGTAACAACTCTCTACCACTATGTTTACCTCATCACTGCTATTGCAAAGGTTGTGAGGTTGGATGTAACCGAGTATATGGGTGAAAGTGGAGATGAAATCTTACCTTTGAAGAGGACCTTGGACTTCCAACATTTTGAGAGGATCAAGTT
>CATIWQ010471152.1:0-55108 GCA_949673415.1 Euphorbia schlechtendalii | reverse complement strand
TGCCAAAAACTTGTTCACGTAAAATATAGGTGTTGTCAATACCCCTTATCAAAATAGAAAAATGATGATAACTGCAAGTATACAGTTGCGATGTAGTTTTAAAAGATATCGATCCCACAAGGAAGGACTAGCTCTAAAGATTAAATAGGGAAAAAGGATAAAGAAAATAATATGTATTGATATTTTTTTGGGTAGGAGGGTTGGAATGAAGAATGAGTAAATATAGGCATGAAAGATTAGAGAATCTAAATATATAGATTTTCCCTACGAAATAAGGATAGCAGAGAAAACATGCAAGTTCAACAAAGATGTTACGATTCACTAAACTAATCTAACAGACTTGGTTCTAAATATTCAGATGTTCGATTATTCGCAGAAAAGGAACACATGAAATGACTTTTCTAAACCTAGCGCAAATGAATTAAGACGATTATAAAAACCTGAACAACATCAATACTATGCTTAGTATGGGTCGCTCTTGTTCGCAAGATTTCAACTCTAATAACTCTTAGGATTTTTATTTAATAATGAAGCCAAAAACCTTATCTCCCACTTTCCTACTGATAAGATATAAGTTCAAAATACGAACACGTGTTGTCAGTACCGCTTATCTAAATAGAAAAATGGTGAACACTGCAAGTATACAGTTACGGTGTAGTTTTAAAAGATATCGATCCCACAAGGAAGGACTAGCTCTAAAGATCAAAAAGAGAAACGGAATAAAGAAAATAAAATAAAATAGTTTTGATTTTTGGTAGGGAGGATTGGAATGATAAATGTGTAGATAAATGTATGATAGATTAGAGAAGATAAAAGTATATAAATTTTCCCTACGAACTAGTATAGCAAAGAAAGCATGCAAGGTCATCAAAGATATTATGTTCACTAGATTAATTTAACAGACTCGGTTCTAGACACTCAGATATTCAATTATTCATCGTAGAGCAACACATGAAATGACTTTTCTAAATCTAGTGCAAACGAATTAAGACAATTATATAAACCTGGATAACAATATTACTACGCTTAGTACGGGTCGCTCTCACATAGCCACATTTAGCAAGTTACCATTCTAAAAATGTTGGCTCACTAAACAGCGTTATAATTATAGATCCAGTGATAATACACAATCTCGTTAACCCCAAAACTACTCTTAAAGTTAACTCAAAAGCATATAACTTGATTAATATAAAAGACTCAACATGAAATACACATTATGACACATAGACATATTTTAAACTTCAAAATAGAAAGTATAAGTAGAAAACAAAGTAAAGTTGTAAGGTTTGCAAGTGAAAGCTAAAGTTTATCAAACCGTATCCACTCTTTAATGGGAGTTATCAATTCCCGCAATGCCTACGTCTACTTTGAATCCGATCTCGACTCGTACAGAACCTCCGCTAGGATGCTATTCTTTGTGAATTTCGAACAAATGAATATTGAAGAATGAAAACTTTTTTTGATAAGTGATTTGCAATTACACTTATACAATAATCACTCAAATATGTAGAGAAATCTAGTGATCGAAATAGGGTTCAAATCACTTATACATTTTCTCGCTAACTTAGAATGAACAAACTCTACACGATTTTTCTCTCTATCTAAACACCATATATGCCACTCTCACTTTCTCTACCACCCATTCCACCAATTTGGTGAGGTTTAGAGCCCTATTTATAGAGTATGAAGGGTTACGTCTATCCATACGAAGAGTTATGTCCATTGGCGAAAGGTTGCATCACTTCATTGTGATTGGTTGAGAAGCTTTAATCTTATCCACAATGGATAGATACCTTTTCATGATTGGTTAACTTCCAAAAGGTGTCTTTTTGTTGGTAGTTGATGGCAGTTGATTGTTCTTATCTAGCAGTTGAAAGAAGATAAGAGTTGACCAAAAATAGTCAAGGTCACGACCACGATATACATGCCGCCACCGTGAATACTTGTTTGGCAATTTTTTGTTCTGAAGAATACTAAGTTACGACCGCGAGTGGTTGTCACGACCGTGAAATGTGTTTTTCTTCAGAAATCTCCTTGTAACTTTACCGATCCTTGATAGCTTCGATCCTAAGCCAAATCTTTAACTTCCACGCATCTTTTCACACCTTTTTCACTCTTTTTACATAGAATTCCACTTTAGATCATTTAGTCCCATGATTTACCTAGTATTATGCATTTGCACCAAAATCAACTACATACCACGTGAAATCTTTTATATGAAGTATAAAAATGACTTCAACTATAGTGTTTAGTGTATAAAATTATAATGATAATAAGTGTAATTATACACTTATCAGGCTACCCATTTGGGAACCTTTAGGCTTAGTGTTCCATATCGATATGGAACCCGATAACTCTAGATGATCAAATGGGCTTTCTAGCAAAGGCGTACGATCCCCCGATACTCAAAAAGTCACATGCTTGTGACTTGATCTGGTTTTGCAATAGTAACCAATACAATACACTCCTTCCATCAGGTTAAGTACCATCCAATAAATTAAGCTCGGATTAAGTGTTAGCTCTTGTAATATAGTAGTTTTCCCAAAATTAGACTTGTTCACGAAGAACACCACTTGCCATAATGTATCAAGATTGACTAGAAACCTGTTTTATCAATCTTATACTATGATTAGAGGTTTATGAGTGTCTTTTCAACAAAAGGCCTTAAGGTACATCTCCCATTAAATCACTATATCAGGAGCGATGGATCCCATCTTCATTACTTAGCTTACCAACGAGTGATGATCACTATACCCCTAATCACCCATATCATCCTGATCACCAGGGTATGAATAAGTATGACCCAAAGTATAGCAACTCCCATACAAGGTAACCTGTATCTTAGGTTTGGGGATACTTGTACTGCTACTGAAATAAGACATGACACTAACACACGGACATAGTTATTTCCAAGTTTTTATCTCATAGCGTTCTCCAATGTGTTACCCAAATACATTCATGTGTTAACTCAAGGTACCACCTTCAGCTTGTGAGATCGGTTGCTTGGACCTAACCCTAGGAGTATACCTACACATACTAGTCTATTCATTTTATTGATGTCCATTCTTAGTGAAACTATGACTAATGATTTTTATACTATTCATAATAACACATGTGTGCAGTTCTCATAGCTCCCACTAATGTGTGCTATAAATTAGTCATGGATATTGCTTTATCAATACACATATACATAATAACACACACACACACACACACACACACACATATATATATATATGATACCAGCGAGATACATAATTTAAATAACATTTATAAACAACAAAGATGCCTTTATTATTGATAACAATAATATGTAACCCATTTGTACATTATAACTAATAAAGATATATCACCCTAATTACCTCTAGGCATACATCATGTCTAATAGCTGCCACAGGTTGAGGTTTCTGTTATGGTTCAATCTAGACTCTAAAACGTTAGTGGACTTGTTTCTTAGCATTCTTTCCAACATTCTCATCAGCAATGATTTTGTTAGAATTTTCAACAATCTTACCAGTTTGAGTGCTATAACTTTGCATTCCTCCCTTGGGTTAGGTTTCATGTTGCTTAGAATTACTCCTTTACCCTTAGGTGTGACAATGGTGGTAAGTTGCTGGAATTGTGTCTTAACATTCATAATGGATGTTTGAGTTTTCTTCATGAATTGCAACATCATTTCCTTCATTTCTTCGATGTCAGATTTCTTAGATTGCTAGGATGATCCTCCTTATTGCACATTCTATTGAGGTTGCTGAAAAGAAGCTCGTTTGTAAGGTTGTTGACTCCATGAGAAATTTGGGTGACTGCAACAACCTGGATTATAAGTGTTAGAAAAATGATTATTTCATTGATTATTTCCAACAAAATCACAATGCTCCAATGCTCCTATTCAAGTGGACTATCGCAATCCATATTCCTATGGTTTCCACCATAGAAATCACAAGTTTGTACATTAGAGATTGCTAAAATGTTTTTATTAGCAAGTTACCTCAAAATTAAATCCACTTTATTGGAAAGGTTAGAAACAACATTAGATTCACAAGGTAAATTTCGTTCTTCACTTACTAAATGCCATTTATAGCTAGTATTAAGTAATCATTCAATTATCTCATAAAGTTCCTCGAGAGCAAGCTCCCCAGGATCTCCATTAACTATGGATTTGATTTGGATTTTATAGTATTGTAAAAATTTTGGATTTGAATCCACATTGGTATCCCATGATTTGGAACTTTTCTCAAAAGTTCCTTATACCTATCCCATGCTTCAGAAAGCCATTCATCACGTTGTTGAGAAAAATGAGTGGCCTCATTTCTCAACTTTATTACTTGCCTTGGTGAAAAATATTTAGTCAATAAAGCTTGCTCCATATTGTTGAACCTAGGTTAATAATACCTTACAATACTTAAAACGTTTTGGAAATAACAAAATGACTAGGATAGTGAAATTAATTGAGTACTAAGTAGACTCTTAATTAATAAAGTTTACTTGAGGATGTGTAAGGGAAAACAACTCGGTTTACCGAGATATTAATTAAGTTATGGCTTAGGGTAAGAAAAGCTGAGTGAAGCTTAGTATTGCATAGTTTATAAGATATAAACTCATCAAAGCTGAGTTAGCTATTAGTTATAAAAGCTGAGTAGTTTTGACATTTAGAGAAATTAATGACATATGTGCGTTTAATGGTTTCTGTGAGAGACAAAATATTCTCTTTGATGCTTTTTAAGAGAAAAAGGCGCTGAAATTAAAGAAGATATTCAAGTGGTACTCACAAACAAAATGGTGTTAGTACGGAATGTTGGAGTATCCTCACTAAAGTCCTAGATAAAAGGAATTCTCTAACATGTACTATTTCTTAGTGTCTCCGTGCAACTTTGCAACATCAACAAATCAACCATTCACAGAAATCCATGTTGCATCTCGCGCGCCTCTCTATCAGAATGAGTTTCTTGAAGAAAAATGAGTTTGTACGCTTTGGATTAATGGATTAATCTTGCACCTCAAAGTTCAAAATCTCTATCTCTAAACTTCTTGGAATTTGTTTCAAGTAGGCAAATTCGAAAGATTTGAATAGAAGAGAGATTGAGAAAGCTCTCAGGATGAGAAGTTTGGAACGGCTACTTCCAAGACCTTTAACTATAAATAGAAGACTGAAGCAAACATTCAAACTTAATGAATCACCTTGAATTTCTTTAAGAGCTAAAACGTTTTCAATCAATTCCAGCTTACAGAAATTCCAACTCAAGCAATCAAGCAAACGCAAATTGTCCAAATTTGTTTGTAATAGGGAGATAACATTTAAGATTTAACATTGTAAAGGATTCAATATTTTTATAAGTTGAAATCCTCTATTTATATTTTCTCTTAAGAAATCTAAGTGATAGTTTAGGAAGGGTACCTAAATTGTGTTTGAGAGGTAGTTAGAAAGGAGGTACTTTTCATAATCTTGTCTACCCATTGTAAAGGCTTCTCCACCTAAGGAAGGAAGGAAACAATAGTAGATTAAATCTCAGGAAAGGAATCCAGGGAGTGGAGGTAGGGTAGGGGCCAAAATAGGATAAATCTCAGGTGTTAACATTCTAACCTTATTCGCTTGTCTTTACTATGTTTGTCTCATCCATCGTTCTCTTATTTTTTCTTAGTGTTGCTTGAAAAATCAATATGAGCTTAGTAAAGTACTTAGTAGCAATTGAAGATAAACTATGCTAGCGAAGCTGAGCAGTTTATATTTTTTTAGACCCAGCTTAGCATAGTTTCACTTGGCATGAATCTAAAACTGAACTTGGTAAAAGAATTTCTTTTAATCTTAAAAAGACCTAATAAATGCATTCACCATCCTCTACTATTTATATTTAGTCATTTTAGGACCAACACATATCACTCCAAGAGGTGATAGATCCAAGCTAAAGTTTTTTCAGCCAACCTTTTTCTTTGTCCTGTAAAGAAAAGGGAAAAATTTTCAAACATATGACATCATCAGTGGCTCCATGGTTAGAGCGGAAAGTATTGAACATTATCACAAATTCTTAAATATCTCTAGGAAATCCTCAAAATTAGACAACTACTTGAAGCATTTGTATCATCAATGCTTTGAATTCAAAGAGATCGTTCCCTTCATTAGGTAATCACTATAAAAGATGAGTGTTCCTCGGTTGATGGTTTCAAGTACTCTTTGAGTATTTGTCTTGGGGGAGGCAAGGTTACCTCACCCACTCCTTCAGGTTCATGATCATTGTTTGGTGAGTTTCTTCTATGCATTCTTTGCATTTTTTCATCCCCTTCTTATTGCACCACTAAGCTTGTGACAAGTTCTCTCAATTTCAGGATCAAAAGGAATTAGTGGCTTACCAGCTCTACGCATACACCAAAAGATTACTCAGAATAGAAAAATCCTATACAAACTTGAGTAAATAGATTAAACGCTGCCAAATTGCACACAAAAATTAAAAACTTTACACATTTCTCCATGATAATGGCACCAAAAACTTGTTGTTTTCCCAAATGAACGTAGCAAATGCACTAGATCATGTTCAGTAGTACGGGGCAAGATCAAGTCTCATTCTCACAAGGAGCAATGGAAAGAAATAAATTTTATAAGCTATTCAGTAGGTTAGGGTTTTTCAATATATTATAGAGTGTGAGAGAAATAATTAAATAAAGTTTGCAACGAAATAAAAAAAGTAGAGACAAGATTACCACAGAATGTAGAAATAGTATCAAAGATTACCGTGAAATCACAATAATAAAGATACAAGCTTTACCAGGCCATTAAGCAGTGCCTATGGTGTTTCCCTCCTTCATTCTAACATGTTTAGGCCCTAGATTTAAAGTGTGTTACCTACTTTACATGTAACTAAGCACGACATACCATCCTACCACTTAACACTTTAAGATTTTCACCCTGAGAGTTATCCACTTATAGATCAGACCTTAAGCATTTAGTTCAAGTAATCATCTGGAATAGTGTAGAGCCTAAGGTAATAGTACTTCACAGTACTTCAACATTTTGGAAATAACAAACTAATTAGGATAGTGAAATTAATTGTGTACTAAGTATACTCTTAATTAACGAAGCTTACTTGAGTGTGTTTAAGGAAAAACAACTTAGGTTGCTGAGTAATTATTTAAGTTATGGCTTAGAGTAAGAAAAGTTGAGTCTGTGCTGAGTACTATGTAGTTTAGAAGGATATCAACTCAGTTGTACTAAGTTAGCTTTTATTAATTAAAAGTTGAATTATTTGACACTTAGAGAATAAAATGACACTTGTACTACTAACGTATTCTATGAGAAACAAAATTTAGATGCTTTTTAGGTTAAAAAGTGCTGAAATTAGAGAAGATTTCTACTGGTCCTCACAATTCAAAAAGGTATCAATACAGAATGTTGGAGATTCCTCACTAAAGTCTAAGATAAAAGGAATTCTCTAACATGTGCCGCTTCTTAGTGTCTCCGCGTGCCTCTGCAAGCATTAGCAAATGTCAACCAATCTCAAGATTCCACATTACATTTCGCGCGCCTCTCTCTCAGAATGTTTTGCTTGAAGACAAATGAGATTTTGTCAACGAAATTTTATCACACCGCAACATTCAAATTTCTATCTCTAAACGTCTTGGAATCTATCTCCAACGGGAAGATTCAAAAGATATGAAGAGAAGAAAAATTGAAGAACTGCAAGGATGAAAAGTTTGCAATAGCTACACAAAGCTTCAAGTATATATAGAAGATTGAAACAGATGTTCAAACTTGGTGAATCACCTCGAATTCTTTAAGAGCTGAAACTCTGTGCAAATACTCCTACCTTCGACAAATTCCAAATATAAGTAATCAGCAAACAACCATTTCAAATCTTTTTGTACTAGAGAGAATCAATACATAGATTTAACATTGTAAGGATTCAACATTTTATAAGTTGAATTGAATCTGCAATCTTTTATTCAAATCTGAGTGTCAGTTTGGGAAGGTACCCAAACTGAGTTGAGTGGTAGTTAGAAAGAAAGGTACTTTCTGTAAAATCATGTCTACCCACTATAAAGGCTGCTCCGCCTAAGTAAGGAATGAACACTGGTAGATTTAAGTTAGGAGAAGGAATTCAGGGACTAGAGGTAGGCTTGGGGCCGAACCAGGATAAATTAGGTGTTAAAGTTCTAAACTTTTGCTTTAGCTTTTATTGCGCCCATCTCATTCATCATTCTTTCTTTCATTAAGTTTTTTGCTTAAAAAACCAATTCAAGATTAGTAGAGTACTTAGCAAGAGATTATAGATAAACTATTCCAGCGAAGCTAAGCAGTTTATAAGTTTTTAGACCAACTCAGCAAGCATAACTTAGCACGCATCTAAAAACTTAATTTGGTTAAATATTTTTATAAAACCAAAAAGTAACCAATAATCGCATTCACCCCCCCTCTGTAGTTGTTTATAAGATATCTAAGAACCAACAAATAGATTCCATAACCTTTAGCAAAAGTTTAGTATCCTTTCGATGCGTGTAAACTTAGGTGATTATTAAGAGGCTTAAGGTTACTAGTCACCTTTCGGTTCCTAGTTTCCCAATCCAACCCAAGCTAGCTAGACCCGTAAGATATTGAAAACAATAAATAATCAATCTAATCCAAGATGCATGTTAGTTTAAAGGATATTCTACACCACATGACAAGCCGTCGGTAGAGCCTAGCAAGCTTGCTGGGAAATTACTCACTACTTATGTTAAAGACAATAGCGAAATTAATTAGATGCATGAAAGTTGTAGATAATACTAACCGAAACCAAAACATAAAGTACTTATGAATGAGAGCCTAAGATGCTCTCAAAACTAAGAGAAAGGCTTATAAATACTAGTTCCAAAGCCTTTAAGAAAGTTTCCAAATTATTCAAAATATAATACTACAAAATATTAATGGCCTTTATATAACTTCTATGTTGCCAAGCAAAGACAAGTGGTAACATGCCATTCCTTTATATTTCCCTCCAAAAAGCTTTCTTTCCCTAAAGTAGCGCCTCAACTAAGGTCCAATCATAGCAAGACACGTCACCAGTCTTGTTGAGCACTCTTTTCACACCCAAATTTGGAAATCTTTGGCAATCTTGTTAGTATTTACAGAAACCTACAAAACAAAATTCAATACTCACAATTTCTACAATTTAACTCAAAATTGAATAATTTCAAAGCCAGTTTACTTATATTTTCATGGTGAATTTTCCACTTATCATTATTTATGTGATAATTAAATATTAATTTATATGTGGTAGAAATTATAAAAATATATTTTGGTAATATATTTAAGTTAGTTATTTATGTATTGATTAACATTGACCTTTTGACATATGTTGTGGATGGTCAATAATGATGTAAAACCTACGTAATATGAAGCATCTATTAAGTGAAAAAGAGCCAAGAGCAGTTCTCAAAAATATACTTATTATATTTTTATATATAATACATAGTGTATTTACTTTATTGTATTGCATAGAGAAATGCAATTTTTGTGTGTATTAATTTATTGCTTTGTAAAACATGATTTACAAATCTAATTTTCAATTTGTTTGAATGATCATATTATGTAATAAATGAACATTCAAGTTCCTTTATAAATTTGATTTATTACCACGAAGTTTGATCAAAGGAAAAGACTTCAGATCTAATGAGTTGACCTAGGGTGATCTTTATAACATCATAGTTGATGTTGTAATAATTTCAGGATTGTAATACTTAGTGTATAACTTAATCTCAATGTGACGTAAAATAGTTACACACATTAAGTATATCATGTGGTGGTTGACAATATAAGTCATTTTCATTTGTTTAGTATCATTGATATGTGTTTGTTTGTTTGTTTGTCTATATTCTTTTATATATTTAACAAGTTTTATGACAAGTTTTGTTATTGAATAGTTTTGGGATTATGTTTTATTATGCTTAAATCTAAGTGATTTATTTTCTTTATATATCGTTATTTAATTTATACTTTATATTTGTTTAAAAACATATAAAATTCATAAAATACTTAAATCCTTAATAAAAATTTTAGAACTAATATGCCCTATTGGATCCCAAATTAGTTTCAATAATTATGTATAATTAAATTATCCAATAATTATCATTAAATGGCATTAGTTTAGTGAACTAATTAAAGACAATAGGTCCAAACTGCATTTAATGATATACCTTATAGTTAAATTAACTACAACAAATAATAAAAACACATATAATTACTATAGTACGATGAATTGAACTAAATTAAATTCAAGTGTTTTCATCTAGTGGATGATGGGGTATTTATATTTTTTTGATATTAGGGTTGATGCTTACACTTTTTTGGAAAATTTGTATTCAAGTCAATAGTAATTAACACAAAATTGCTCATAATAATTTACTTAAATCCTTGTATACAAGTTTAGTCTTAACATTACTGATTATAGAGTATCATTGATTATTTTTACTACTAATTTATTTGTAGCAGACTTAAATTCTTAACGGTAGTTATTAAGTTATCTAGAGGTTAAAGTTTGAGTTTGTGTAGGAGGAATAAAGTGTCCTCTTATACTTTGAGCAATATTGTGTATGAGTTCAAATACAGTGACACAAACCAACTCATGCATGACAAGAATATGTTTCTTTCACGGGGGAGGAAGAGTCCAATGACTTGTATCATTTTTCTTAGTGCTATAAGTGATTCAATTCTTGTAATTTATGTAAGAGACACATGTCCAAGTTTGATCACTAAATTGAAAGAAGTTCTAACTAGTGATCTTTTCTTCACTTTGAGTGGGAAGCATATGTGATGCTCTTAAACCATTCATATAGAATTAGTTAGTTTAATGTAGTTACAAGTTTCTTGAAAATGGTAGAAATTGTTCTTCTGATATCCAAGATTCTTCCTAAATGCATTTGGTATAACGAAATCTAAAGGAGATATTTCTTAACATAACAAATGCTAGCTTACATTAGAACATCTAAAAAGGGAAGAAGAACAATGCAAATGGGTCTGAGCTATTTGAACATAAATTTAATAGGTCCAAAGGCAAAAAATAGTAAAATCACAAAGGTGATATGCTAAATTGTCACAATAGAGGCATTGTGCAATAGAGCACTAAGCCTAACCTGATACATGTAATATATTCTAAAATTAATTATATTGTACTATGTTCAATGTTGTTGGTGGAATCTTATCCTTTGTTGATTATTAAGTCAAATGCAACATGTGACATGAGCACGGACCATGGTATCATTGTGTACTTTTGATAACCTCTATGAGAAATAATGAAAATTTATATCAACATCAAAATGAGTCAGAATTCTATAAATTGACACTTGTAGACTATATTTGCAATGAGCGTAAATTTAATAGCTACATGATGTGTTGTATTCTCGTATTATTTATCAAAATTCAAATTTGTGATATGGTTATATGAACAATAGGTTCATCTTTGAATTTTTCCAACAAGTAAGTTTCTTCATTCCTAAACTGTAAATTTATGAGTCTAGTTCTTAAACAAAATGTTTAATCGTAATGAATGTGCATTACAAATTATCAAGCGAATAATGTTTGTTTTCAACAGACTAACTTTTCTTTTAGAAGAAATTGTTAGTATATTGCATAGGCGATTATATCATTTAATCTAAGAAGAATCTGTCATCTTGGCATAATGTGATGGGTAATTTATAACTATTAAATTATCATCATATGATGAGTTCCATTTAAAAGAAATCAAACTTATAATCCATTTCAAATTAAACTAGAACTAAATTATTGCAACTTATTCATTCTAATATGTGTGATTAAATAGACGTGATGATAAGGCATAAGCCTAATTTTTCATCACATTATATGATGTCCATACTTGTTATGACATCTTATACTTGATTACTTATAAATCTGAAGCTTCTAGCTATCAAAAAATTTATAAATTCAGTACTAAATCAATTGGATTTGATTGTTAAACATTGGGACTCAAGTGTGGTAAAAAGTACTTTTCAGTTAAGCTTAAAGTTTCATGTGATGAATGAATTGAACATCCATTGTTTATTCCCTATACTCTATATAAGTATAGAGTTCGTGAAAGGACAAATTAGATTCTTCTTCCAATGGTTAAGTACATGTACTGAATCAAGTACCTTTAAAGTCTATCTCTTCCAACCCATATGTGCATGGACTGGAAGTATATCTAGTTTATCCTAGTTATGACATTAGAGTTGTATCACTTACTTCCACACTACCTAAATAATTTTGGAAAATGGGATCCAAGAGGTAGATGGTGATCGCAAGGTTTTGACTATACTAATTTAGATGGGCTTATATTCAGCGATGAAGCCAAAAACCATGTTCCCCACTTTCCTACTAATAAGATAAAAGTTCAAAATACGAATAGGTGTTGCCAATAGCGCTTATCATATAGAAAATGGTGACTGCTACAAGTATAAAGTTTTGATGTAGTTTTAAAAGATATCAATCCCACAGGAAAGGAATTCGATTCTAAAGAGCAACTAGAGTTACAGAACAAACGAAATAAGATAATTTGTAGGGTTTGGATAGTTTGGATGATAGACTGATGAATAAACAAATGCATGAATAGATTAGAGAAGATGTAAATTATATAGATATTCCCTAAGAATAAGTATAGTAGAGAAAAACATGCAAAATCATCAAGAATATTTCATACACTAAATAACTTCAACAAATATGGTTCTAGATGCCCTAATATTCAATAATTCATAGTGAAGCAACACATGAGATGACTTTTCTAAATCTAGGGTAAATGAATTATGGCACTTATAAGAACCTGGATGACAATATTACTATGCTTAGTACGGGTCACTCTCACATAGCCATATTTAGCAAGTTACCACTCCAAAAATGTTGGCTTACTAAACAACATTATAATTACAGATCCAATGAGTATACACAATCTTGTTAACCTCGAAATCACTCTTAAAGTTAACTCAAAAGCAAATAACTTAATTAATATAAGAGACGCAAGATGAAATACTCATTATGACACATAGACATATAAAAACTTCGAAATAGAAGGTATAAGTAGAAAACAAAGTAAAGTTGTAAGGTATGCAAGTGAAAGATAAAGTTGATCAAACCGTATCCACTCTTTAATGGGAGTCATCAATTCTCGCAATTTGTACGTCTACTTTGAATTTGGTCTCGACTCGTACAGAACCTCCGCTAGAATGCTATTCTTTGTGAATATCGAATAAAAGAATGTTGAAGAATGAAAACTTTTATTAATAAGTGCTTTGCAATTACACTCATACAATAAACGCTCGAAGTTGTGTAGAAATATAGTGATTGAAATAAGAATCGAATCACTTATACATTTTTCTTACTAGGACTTTGAATGTAGCGAAATCTAGATATTTTCACTCTCTATCTATCCACGCATACTACTATACATTGCCCACCATGCATGTCACGAAAATGGTTGAGTTTTGAACCCTATTTATAGAGTGCGAAGGGTTGCGTCTATCCAAAAGAAGAGTCGTTTCCATTGGTGAAGGGTTGCATCACTTCAATATGATTGGATGCAAAGATTTTTCCTCATCCACAATGGAAAGGCACCTTTTTATGATTGGTTAACTTCCAAAAGGTGTCTTTTTGGTTAGTAGTTGATGGCGGTTGATCGTTATTATCTGGCGATTCGTAGTTGAAAAGAGATAACCAATAACCATCACAAGTTACGACCGCGAATCACATATCGTGATGGTGAATAATGATTTCTAACTTTCTTCTTATGAAGAGTAACAAGTCGTGACTGCAAATGGGTGTCACGATCGTGAAATGTCTTTTTCCTTATGTTTCTTCTTCGCAACTTTGCCAATCTTTGACAACTCCGATCCTAAGCCAAATCCTTGTATTCCTCGCATCTTTTTGCACATTTTTCACTCTTTTTACATAGAATCCCACTTTTGATCATTTTACTCCCAAGGTTCACCTAGTTTCTGCATTTGCATAAAAAACAACTACATACCACGTGAAATCTTTTATATGAAGTATAAAATGACTCTAAACCATATCGTTTTATAATTGAAAATGTCATGATAATAAGTATAATTATACATTTATCACACCCCCACACTTAACTTTTGCCTTGTCCTCAAGGTAAACACAACACAAGTGTATAAAATAGTATTCAAGTTCGTACCTCATTTAGCGAAAGACTATCGTGATGAGTACCACATTCCCACATTGCATAAAGTTCAAGTAAAAGTTCAAAATTTCCCCCAAATTAGTAATGTGCAATGTATATAGTTCAATTCCATACCTTTGCTCGTAATGGAAGGTTAACCGAATTATGTCTTCATATTAGTGTTATATGCGTACTCGATTATTTCCTTCTCTTAAGTATTGTATAAAGTATAAAGGACAAAGGGAGCACACTTTGGAAAGTTTGATGGCAAGGCATTTTTAGGTAACCTAGGATGCTAAAACATTCTTAGTGGTTGCATTTTATGCTCTATACCGCTCTCCCCTTTTTTTAGTGGTTGCATTTTATGCTCCATACCACTTTCTCTCATTTTTTTTCTTTTAAGCACATGTTTTTAAAGTATAGATTTTTACTTTGCACCCATTTTTTGTGCAATGCTACATTTCTTTTTTTTCACTCATTGAATGGTTATAGTTTCTGCTCCGTACCATTCCTCAACTTTTGCATAACTCATTGGTTATCCTCTTTTTCATTTGATTTTTCTCTCTTCATACCCTCATCCTTTATTGATCACTTCAAAGTATTATGGCTATAGTTTCCTAACACTTTAAACACACTCAATACTTATAGGACGTATTCGAGAATATCATATAAAACTCATATTAAGAACACTATTTGATATTACTTCGCTACTAACTTATCGGTAGCATTAACTAAAACTATATAACTTATACTAATTCATGTTGCATTGAAATATATATTGAAACTTACTTAGAATGTTGCTTTTGAATGTTACTTACAACTCATCCTTGCGATATGCTAAATGTTGTGCCAAAAAGCTCTCACACTCTCAACGTGCGCTCATACTCGAAACATTTTGTTTGAAAATCCATTAACATCGAATTTGAAATACCTGACACTCACAATAACCTTCGAACATATGTTAGTATAGTATAGGTATGGATAATGTATAAACAACACAAAAATCAAGAAAAATTTTCAAATTCTTCAATTTTTTTAATTTTATTTAATTTTTTGGATTTTTTTGTTACAAATGCCCCCCCACACTAAAGAACACAATATCCTCATTGTGAGACATTTAACTAAAAACACAAAATCTAAAAACTAAAAACAATCAACTAATCTAAAAGTTTGAAAAATAAAAGTAAATAAAGATAAGAAAAGAGTAAACCCGTCTATTGAGAAGGTGAATCCGGAGGACTAGGAGTAAATTGACAATTTTGTTTTCTAAAGAAGGATAGTATTTTCTAAGCATCGATTTATTACTCTTCTTTAGAATCTTCATGTCCTTCTTCATTACTCCAAGTTCCACTTGGAAAATATCTAATTTTTGTTGTATACTCGCCTTCCAATCTTCCGGAGCTTCGTCTTCTTCTTCTTCATCTTCTTCTTCTATCATTGGAGCCTTTCCAAGATGATTTTTAGCGGTTGGATCAGATGGGCCAATGAAAGAATCTTCATGAGTCGAGATTAGCTTCTTGGTGTGGTTGGAGTAGGAGTAGAAAGAATATACACCATCGTTCTCTTGTAGAAGTCTGGTATTCTTCAAATATTTCCCATCCATATAACAAAAATACTCACCCAGTTGTTGAACATAGGGGAGTTCATTTCTCGCACCCAAGATGATAGCGGTGATAATTTCAGCCGCCCCAATCTTGTTTCTCATGCTTGTAGAATTCTTCTTCATCATATCCCAAATAATATCCACGAATTCTACTTTTTTCTTATTCATTGCACAAGAAAGAACAAAAAAATCTCTCTTTTGGACTTTGTTGTTCTCTACTCGACAAAATACCAACGTGGAAATGTATTTGTGGAGTAGAAGAATGCACTCATCCTTAATAAGCTTGTTTGGGCAATTTTTGGGATCGAAGGTTCTCTTACCCTTTAAATCTGCCCAAACTCTATTTGCTTGAAAAGAATCTATCATGCTCGATGAATTTTCAATTTCGAACCCGAACCAAGCACTCATCATCTCCCTTATGACGGTGTAATGTCTGCCTTGGTTGTGAAATTGAATCACCCTCTTCTTCTTATCTTCAAAATCAAATGTCACTAGACATTCCAAAATCCAATCCCGATTTTATGGAAATCTCATTCCCACAGACGTGTTTAAACCAAGATCAACAAAATACATCCCCATTTGCTCATGGAGACCCAATGTCTCCAAGAAAACCTTACCAAGAAAAATCATGTCATTGATTTCCAACTTGTTGAGAATTTGGAATCTTTTTCCTTCTTCTCTTGTATGAATCAGAAAAGGACATCCAAAATCTTGTTGATAATTAGGGATTTGTCTTCTATTTGTTGCTACCTTAACACGAGGTATGTTGGTTTTTGTTTTGAAGTAAAGGGTTTGAAAGAAAAGGTTTTGAATGTAGAAGATGATAGATGAAAGAATCAAAACTTTTGTAAGCTTTGTAGAAGGTTGTGGTGTTTATAGATTCAATCTAGACCTTTATATAGAGTTCTAATAGGTCATTGATTTACCAAAATAGTCAGTATAGCCGTTTCTCCTTCAAACTAGCGGTTAATGGATGTTTTAGCCATCTGTTACATGTTAAATCATGAGCTGTAACTGTAATATTCTGCTCGTGTCGTGATCACGAAGGCCTGTCATGATCGTGACTTTCTTCATAACAAGAACAGAAGGTTTTACTGCATAATGTCACGGGCGCAATCTATATCGCGGTTGCGACTTTCTTCAGTTCTTCTATTTCTTCGATTTTTAGACTTGGTCCTACAATAACTTAGAAAAATAAACATGTTAAATATAAATATAATTATACTCATACCCAACATTAACAAACAAACAATTACACGAACAAGCAAACAAACAAACAAAGAAACAACAAAAACACAAAAATAACAAACTGTACAAAATCCTAAATCTAAATGAAAAATGAATATTTATTCTAAGGGAAGCGATTATATCATTAGGTCAATCTTATAATAAGATTCCTGTAGATCTCGCTCGACATCAATCATCAACGTACGAATGTCATCGATTTTCCTATGAATCGAGATCTGCGCCTCCATAAGTTCATTCAACCATCCCCAGAGGTTGGTTGTACTTCGTTCTTCCTCCATCGTGATTTCCCTTTCTCATTTTCTATCGGTTTCCACTCTATCATCCCATGATTTCCAATCATAGGTGATTCTATCAACCCCAATGCACCTGACTAGAAATCTATACTCAAAGAAAACATCCGTTTTTAATTCCAGAATCTCATCTTCATCAGTAAAGACTTCAGTGGCATAGGGCATTCTCCCAATCTGGCCCAACAGATTTTCCATAATTCGATACCCGTATTTCATCATTTTGGGATTTTACACGGTAGACATGAGCGTCTCCATCATAATTTCCGAAATGTCAACAGGTATGTCATTCCAAATTGCTTCCATCACAAACAATTCGTCAAGAATGACTAAATCAAAATTTAACTTGCCAAACAATGCTCCACTTAGGTAAAAGTGTAATGCGAGCAAACAAGGGTCATGAATCCACCAACTATAGGCAGATTCTTGTTTGTACTCAGTTTGGCTAGTTAGGCGATTCCATGTTGGTAACGGATCCCATCTGATAAGTTTATAATTACACTTATTATCATGATATTTTCAATCATAAAATGATATATTTTTGATTCATTTTATACTTCATATAAAAGATTTCATGTGGAATGTAGTTGTTTTTTATGCAAGTGCAGAAACTAGGTGAATCTTGGGAGTGAAATGATCAAAGATGGAATTCTAAGTAAAAAGAGTGAAAAAGGTGCAAAAAGATGCTTGGAACACAAGGACTTGGCTTAGGATCGAAGCTGTCAAAGATTGGCAAAGTTGCGAAGAAGAAACATGAGGAAAAAGACATGTCATGATCATGATAACCATTCACGGTCATGACTTGTTACTCTTCACAAATAGAAAGTTACAAATCATTATTCACGATCATGACATGTGATTCGCTCTCGCGACTTGTGACAGTTATTGGTTATCTCTTTTCAACTACCAACCACCAGATAATAACGATCAACCGCCATCAATTGCCAAACGAAAAGATACCTTTTGGAAGTCAACCAATCATGAAAAGGTGCCTTTTCATTGTGGATGAGGATGAATCTTAGCATCCAATCATAATGAAGTGATGAAACTCTTCGCCAATGGACACGACTCTTCATTTGGATTGATGCAACCCTTCATACTCTATAAATAGAGTTCAAATTCAACCAATTTCATAGCATGGTGTTGGAAATAAGTGTATGGCATTGAATGATAGTATGCGTGTATAGATAGATAGTGAAAATATCTAGATTTTGCTACATTCAAAGTCTTAGCGAGAAAAATGTATAAGCGATTCGATTCCTATTTCGATCACTATATTTCTACACAAATTCGAGCATTTATTGTATGAGTGTAATTGCAAAGCACTTATCAATAAAATTTTTCATTCTTCAACATTCTTTTATTCAAAATTCACAAAGAATAGCATCCTAGCGGAGGTTCTGTACGAGTTGAGACTGAATTCAAAGTAGGCGCAGGAATTGCGGGAATTGACGACTCCCATTAAAGAGTGGATACGGTTTGAACAACTTTAGCTTTCACTTGCATACCTTATAACTTTACTTTGTTTTTTTCTTATACTTTCTATTTCAAAGTTTATGATATGTCTATGTGTCATAATGAGTATTTCATCTTGCTTCTCTTATATTAATTAGTTATATGCTTTCGAGTTAACTTTAAGAGTGATTTCAAGGTTAATAAGATTGTGTATAGTCATTGAATCTGTGATCATAACGCTGTTTATTGAGCCAACATTTTTCTAGTGGTAACTTGTTAAATATGGCTATGTGAGAGCGACCCGTGCTAAGCATAGTAATATTGTTATCCAGGTTCTTATAAGTGTCATAATTCGTTTTCCCTAGATTTAGAAAAGTTATTTCATGTGTTGCTCTACGGTGAATCATCGAATATTAGGGCTTCTAGAACCATATTTGTTGAAGTTATTTAGTGTACAAAATATTCTTGATGATTTTGCATGTTTTTCTCTACTATACTTGTTCATAGGGAATATCTGTATAATTTACATCTTCTCTAATCTGTTCATGCCCTCTAAATTAGTATAGTTAAAACCTTGTGATCAAGTTTTTAGCGCCTTTACCGGGGAAGGCAAGTGCATGTTAGAGATTAAATTGCCAGAGAACGAGTAATTATATTTAGTTATCAATAGATTTATCTATTTTTGTTTTTGTTTTTGTTTTTTTAAAGTATTTATATTTTGTTATTAACATATTTTCTTGCTTATTCATTGAGTTTTCTTTCTAGCTTGTGCATGACAAGTACGCGTAGTTCGGGAAAAAGTTTAGCGTCTTTCAAATCCGAAATAGAACGATTTGGTAGGACAAGAAAATGGAGAAATAAGAGACAAAGAAGAAGGATGGCTGAAGAAGAACAAAATGTTGAACAACCTCAACCAAGGCTCTTAGATTATGTCATTCCGACCATTAATCCTAACAATTAGGGAATTGTTAGACCACACATTAATGCAAACCAGTTTGAAATTAAGCTAGCATTACTTCAAATGATTAGCAATAATGTGCAATATTATGGTCTACCCAATGAAAATCTGAATGCTGACATTGCAAACTTTCTGGAAGTCTGTGATACTTTCAAAATGCTCAATGTTCTTGATGAAGCAGTCAAACTTCACTTATTTCCATTTACGCTCTGTGATAAAGAAAAAGTTTGGTTGAATTCATTACCCCAAATTCAATCACCACTTGGAATCAAGTAACCCAAGCCTTTCTATCTAAATATTTCCCTTTAGCCAAAACCACAAGACTCATTAAAGAAATCACTTCCTTTTTCTAAAAAAAAAGTTAGTGAATCCTTATACGAAGCCTGGGAATGTTATAAGGAACTTCAGCGAGTTTATCCTCATCATGGTTTAACCCAGAATGTGATTCTACAAACTTTCTACAATGGAATAAATCATGCAACAAGAGGAGCAATTCATGCTATGGATGTAGGATCTCTTATGAAGAAAACTAGTCAAGAAGCCTTTGATCTTTCGGAAGACATTGTAAATAATAATAGTATGTGGCTATTGGAGAGAGCATAAGTAAGTATTACTACTCCTTCTCATTCGCATGCTGAATCTACATCTTCTAGTTCAGTTAAAAAGGTCAATGAATTAGACCCTAGTTCTGTTATGCAAGCACAAATATCTACATTATCTCATAAGATAGATAATATGCATATAAGTAAGAGTAAACCTTTGACATGTAAAAATTGTGGTCAAATTGGATTGGACACACTGCTTTTTAGTGTAACTTTAACCCATGTGTAGGGGAGAAATTAAGTTATGTTCAAAGTCAAGGGAATTCTTATGGCAATAATGGAAATAATTGTAGGAGTTCTAATTGGAAGTATGGTGATAATTAACAAAAGAATTATCAAAGTACTAATAGAATAGGGCAATTAACAAGTAAAATAGACAAGTTTCTAGAAGGAGTTTGTAATAAGCAATCAGAGTCTGGGGAATGTTACAAAAAGTTAGATAATAAGATAGATCAAATGTTTAAGAATCAATCATCTTCCATTCATAATTTGGAGATACAAGTTGGTCAATTAGTGAGTGTTATTCCATCTAGAGGAAAAGGCCATTTACCTAGTAACACAGAAGGAAATCCTAAGGATAGTGTGCATGCTATAGCCTTTCATGGTGGTAAATTACTAGACAAAACAAATCCTTCGGGTACGCTTACTAATGTTGTTGTTGAAGTACTAGATGATTATCCGAGTAAATCGAATGATAAAGCAGGAGTGGATGAACAACTTAATTTCGGAGAAGTAAATCCCCCTCAACCACCATTTCCACAAAGAATGAAGAAGAAGAATGAAGATAAGCAATTCATTGAGTTCATCAACAAATTTAAAGGTCTAGAAATCAATCTTTGATTCATTGAAGCCATTACACAGATTCCTAACTACGGTAAGTTTATTGAAGAACTTTTATCTCGTAAGCATAGTTTAGAAGGGATATCCAAAGTATCTTTAACTAAAGATTGTAGCAAAATAATAACTGCTACAATGCTCACTAAACTTAAAGATCCAGGAAGTTTCACAATACCTTGTAAACTTGGAAACATTTCCTTTCCAAAATGTTTATGTGATCTTGGTTTATGCCTTTGTCGATCTTCAAAGAATTGAAGCTTGATGATGAAGCTAAAAGGACAAATATGGTCTTGCAATTTGCCGACCAATCTATTAAACATCCTTATGGCATAATCGAAGATGTGCTAGTTAAAGTGGATAAATTTGTTTTCCCAATAGACTTCGTAGTGCTAGATTTGCGTATGATGAAAAATGTCCTATAATATTAGGAAGACCTTTTATTCATACTAGCAAAGCATTGATAGATGTATTAGAAGGCAAATTTAAGTTAAGGATAGGTGACGATATTGTTGAATATAATATGGATAAAGCTAATAAATATCCAATGGATGAAGATATATGCATAAAACTTGACTTGATTTACGCTTGCATCCAAGAGGTTGTTAAGTTAGATTTCATCCATGATTATGAAGTCAAGGGGTTGAAAAACTCCATTAATTTTTAAAATCTCTTATGTTTTTAAAATATTTATATAGTATTATTTAGTAGTATATTTTTATTATTTGTGTGTATTTTAAGTTAGTGTGTTTTTAAAAAAAATAAAAGAAAAGAACAAAGTTTTTGGATTTTAAACATATCGCTACCGTGACTTATATCGTGCTCGTGAATTAAGTTGTCAGAGCATTCTATTTCTACTTGGAGAAAGTCACGATCGCGACAGTCTTTCGCGATCGTGACTAGTGCTATTTCACAGCAGTTATTGTTGTAACGGCTCTATTTTCTAACGGTTATATTTGTATATATCCATTGAAAAAACCATAATTACCCAATTTCCTATATATATAACTACTTTCTTAATTGATTTTCACATATCAATTACTCTTTTACCCAAATACAATCTCTTGCAAACAAGTTTTCTCTATTTTTCCAAATCAAACACAAATCCTTCTTTCAATCTTGAATTCAATGGCTACCAAGAAGTCTACAGCAACTAAGGGAAAGAATAAATTGGTCAACCAACAAAACAAGTATGGATGCCCTTTTCCAATTTATAGTGAAGAAGAAGTTGAAAGATACTTGAGGATCGAGAACTTTGATTTCAAAGGTACACTTTTCTATGATCCTACTTTAACGATTGATGATGGAATT
Organism: Euphorbia schlechtendalii; assembly: GCA_949673415.1. NCBI lineage: Eukaryota > Viridiplantae > Streptophyta > Magnoliopsida > Malpighiales > Euphorbiaceae > Euphorbia > Euphorbia schlechtendalii. Next base: position 32,678 of record CATIWQ010471152.1, on the reverse strand, counting down.
CATGAGGAAGTAGAAGAGTATTTTTTGCTATTTGGATTGGAGAAATTTATGAACATGAATTTTTTGTTTATCGAGGGATGGGTCCTCGAGTTTTTGGTTACTATTACGGAGGATGGGAACCTTTTGAAGAGGAAATTTAGGAATGGTGGGGAGGAGTATAGTTTACCTTATTGGATTTGATTAAGTGGTTTAATTTGGGACAATCCTACGAAGAGATTTATGAAGAAGAAGATTATGATTTAACGAGTGTTTGGACAGAGTTAACGGGATTGGATCGATAAGATGTCAAAAACTCATCCAACAAAAACATTTGGAGTAACAGTCTTCTTTATCTTCACAAGTTTATTTCTCAAAGTCTTTTCTTCCGACACAAAACTACTAAAGTGTCGATGAAAGACTTGGTTATATTGGAATGCGCGGTTTCGCAACTACGGCCAAAATTTCTGATGTACATTTTGGAATCCATCACTAGTCTTACTACACATAAAAAGGCTAGAGTTAGAGGTGCAAATACAATTTGCGGGATTATTTTGGGAGTGAAGAACCAACTACCATATCACTATAGTCCAAGAGAGAAATTAAACCTTATGGGAGGAGTATATATGAAGAGAGTAGGTTTGGTCAAAGAAGAAGAAGGAAGAATTACATTTCTACCATATGGGGTAAGGGTAAGGACGCTAAGACTGACAGATGGATCTACTTCTTGAGAAAATAAATTTAGTGATGACATTGAAGAGGTCCAAATTGGAAGTAACGAATCAAGACAAGCCTCCGAGAGTACACAAGATACTTGGAGAGGAAAGTTTGTCAAAGATGTCGACCAAGCATGCCTAGAGAAAACTTCCATATACAAGATGTTCATCAACTAACGAAATCCAACAATTCTTTGAACTGCAAGTTGAATGCATACTTCATAATGAAGAATTTGGATATCTCGCCGAATCCTCCAGATTCAAGTTCGAAAGATTAAACGGGTTCAATTTCTTTTTCTTTTATTTTATTTTATATGTGTGTGATTAGATTCATATAGATTTATTTTTAAAATCTCTAACAATGAGGATATTGTGTTCTTAAGTGTGGGGCTATTGTAAAAATAAAATCCAAAAAATCCAAAAAAAAATTGAATAAATTAAAAAATTGAAGAATTTGAAAATTTTTCTTAATTTTTGTGTTGTTTATACATTATCCATACCTATACTATAGTAACATTTGTTCCAATGTTATTTTGAGTGTTAGGTATTTCAAGTTTAATGCTAGTGCATATTTCGAACAAAATTTTTGTTTCAAGTATGACCGCTCATTGAGAGTGTGAGCGCTTTTTCGCACAACATTTAGCATTTGGAAAGGATGAGTGTTGAGTAACATTCGAAAGCAACATGTGAAGTAAGTTTCAATATATATTTCAATGCAACATGAATTCGTATAAGTTGTATAGTTTTTGTTTAATGCTACCGATAAGTTTTAACTGGAGTAATATCTAATAGTGATCTTACTATGAGTTTTATATGCTATTCTCGAATACGTCCTATAAGTATTGAGTGTGCTTAAAGTGTTAGGAAATTATAGCCATAATACTTTGAAGCGATCAATAAAGGATGAGGGTATTAAGAGAGAAAAATCAAAAGAAAGAGAGGATAACCATTGAATTATGCAAAAGGTGAGGAATAGTACAGAGTAGAAACTACAACCATTAAATGAGTGAAAAAAAATTAGCATAGCACAAAAAATGGGTGCAAAGTACAAATCTGTACTTCAAAAACCTATGCATAAAAGAAAAAAATGAGAGAGTGTGGTATGGAGCATAAAATGCAACCACAAAGAGTGTTTTAGCATCCTATGTTACCTAAAAATGCCTTGATATCAAACTTTTCAAAGTGTGCTCCCTTTGTCCTTTATAGTTTATACTATACTTAAGAGAAGGAAATATTCAAGTAAGCATATAACACTTATATGAAGATGCGATTCGGTTGACACTCCATTAACAACAAAGGTATGCAACTGAACTATATAAATTGTACATTACTAATTTGTGGGAAATTTTGAACTTTTATTTGAACTTTATGCAATGTGGGAATGTGGTACTCACTGCAAATAGTCTTTCGCCAAATGAGGTTCAAACTTGAATTACTGTTTTATACACTTCTGTTGTGTTTACCTTGAGGATAAGGCAAAAGTTAAGTGTGGGGGTGTGATAAGTGTATAATTACACTTAATATCATGATATTGTCAATCATAAAACGATATGGTTTTGATTCCTTTTATACTTCATATAAAAGATTTCACGTGAAATGTAGTTGTTTTTTATGCAAGTACAGAAACTAGGTGAATCTTGGGAGTGAAATGATCAAAGATGGAATTCTATGTATAAAGAGTGAAAAAGGTGTAAAAAGATGTATGGAACATAAGGATTTGGCTTAGGATCGAAGCTGTCAAAGATTGGTAAAGTTGCGAAGAAGAAACATGAGGAAAAAGACATGTCACAATCATGACAACCATTCATGGTCGCGACTTGTTACTCTTCATAAATAGAAAGTTACAAATCATTATTCAAGATTGCGACATGTGATTCGTGCTCACAACTTGTGATGGTTATTGGTTATCTCTTTCTAAATACCAACCACCAGATAATAACGATTAACCGCAATCAATATCCATCAACTGCAAAAAGGAAAGACACCTTTTGGAAGTAAACCAATCATGAAAAGGTGCCTTTCCATTGTGGATGAGGATGTATCTTTCCATCCAATCATAATGAAGTGATGAAACTCTTTGCCAATGGACACGACTCTTCATTTGGACAGCTACAAATAGAGTTCCTATTCAACCAATTTCATGGCATGGTGTGGGAAATAAGTGTATGGCATTGAATGATAGTATGCGTGTATAGATAGAGAGTGAAAATATCTAGATTTCGCTACGTTCAAAGTTATAGCGAGAAAAATGTATAAGTGATTTGATTCCTATATCGATCACTGTATTTCTACCCAAATTCGAGCGTTTGTTATACGAGTGTAATTGCAAAGAACTTATCAATAAAAGTTTTCATTCTTCAACATTCTTTTATTCGAAATTCACAAAGAATAGCATCCTAGCGGAGGTTCTGTACGAGTCGAGATCGATTCAAACTAGATGTAGGAATTGCTGGAATTGAGGACTCCCATTAAAGAGTAGATACGGTTTGATCAACTTTAGCTTTCACTTGCATACCTTACAACTTTACTTTATTTTCTGCTTATACTTTCTATATCAAAGTTTATGATATATCTATGTGTCATAATGAGTATTTCGTCTTGCGTCTCTTATATTAATTAAGTTATATGCTTTCGAGTTAACTTTGAGAGTGATTTCGAGGTTAATAAGATTGTGTATACTCATTGAATATGTGATTATAATGTTGTTTAGTGAGCCAACATTTTTAGAGTGGTAACTTGATAAATATTGCTATGTGAGAGCGACCCGTACTAAGCATAGTAATATTGTTATCCAGGTTCTTATAAGTGTCATAATTTGTTTACCCTAAATCTAGAAAAGTCATCTCATGTGTTGCTCTACGGTGAATTATTGAATATTAGGGCGTCTAGAATCGTAATTGTTGAAGTTATTTAGTGTACGAAATAATTTTTTATGATTTTGCATGTTTTTCTCTACTATACATGTTCATAGGGAAAATCTATATAATTTACATCTTCTCTAATCTGTTCATGCATCTATTTATTCATAAGTCTATCATCCAAACCATCCAAACCCTACAAATTATCTTATTTCATTTGTTTCGTAACTCTAGTTAGTCTTTAGAACCAAATTCCTTCCATGTGAGATCAATATCTTTTAAAACTACATCGAAACTGTATACTTGTAGTGGTCACCATTTTTCTATTTTGATAAGCGGTATTAACAAAACCAGTTCATATTTTGAACTTTTAACTTATCGGTAGAAAAGTGGGGAACAAGGTTTTTGGCTTCATCACCGAATATAAGCCCTCTAAATTAGTATAGTCAAAACCTAACGATCACCATCCAGGAAGCATCTTGTTATAGCAATCATTTGGAAATCCCATATACTTATCCAGAGCTTTCCTTATCAACTTATACTATTTCCCAGGATGACGATAGACTAAGCAGTTCTTCCTATCGTTCTTCCATCCTAATGTGACCAACATCTCCATACAGTTGTCCACATTATTACCCGGAGACAAATTCGAGTAAATGACAAAGTTAAGTATTCTCAGATAATACATTACTCTGTCATAAATTCCAAGGTTGATGAAACTATTCCTATGAATGGTATAGGAACTCTTCTATTCAACATCCTTGATAACCTCAAAATGATCTCCTTCTTCGCGAGAATAGATCGGGAACGGTGCCTCGTACCATTCTTGTAGGTTTATTGGCGGAACTAGATTGGATTTGTTTGAGAAAACCATTTTAAGATGAAAGAAATGAAGTAATTTCAGATTTAGAATAGATTAGTGATTGGAAAGGCAGAAATTCAGAATGCAGAAGTGAGAAATTGATGAATAATCGCACATCAATTTTATAGGAGTTAGTGGAATAACCATCAAATAACTGCTAAACTATTGCAGTTATTGCACAAGTCACGATCGTGATAAATTGTTGCGATGGTGACTTACAGAGTTTGAGAAAAAAAAAGTTTTATGAAGGAATTCATGAGTGCGAATGCAAGTCGCGAACACGAATAGGAAAAATAGAAGAATTTCTTCTATTTATCGAGAATTCAGATTTAATAATATGACGTATCACCTCCAAGATGATTATTTCATATTCTTTTCACATCCAAGTTAGGATTAAGAAATTATATAGTTTAGGAAATAAACAAATAGATATAATTAGAAAACTTATCGTAGTCTCTAGAAATTTTATCTCTACAACGCACTTACCTTCCCCGGTAACGGCATTAAAAACTTGATCGTAAGGTTTTGACTATGCTAATTTAGATGGGCTTTTATTTGGTGATGAAGCCAAAAACCTTGTTCCCCACTTTCCTACTAATAAGATAAAAGTTCAAAATATGAACAGGTGTTGTCAATACCGCTTATCAAATAGAAAAATGGTGACCACTACAAGTATACAGTTTCTATGTAGTTTTAAAAGATATCGATCCCACAGGGAAGGAATTCGGTTCTAAAGACCAACTAGAGTTACGGAATAAACGGAATAAGATAATTTGTAGGGTTTGGATGGTTTGGATGATATACAGATGAATAGACAGATGCATGAACATATTAGAGAAGATGTAAATTATATAGATATTCCCTAAAAACAAGTATAGTACAGAAAAACATGCAAAATCATCAAGAATATTTCTTACACTAAAGAACTTCAACAAATACAGTTCTAGATGCCCTAATATTTAATAATTCACCGCAAAGCAACACATGCGATAACTTTTCTAAATCTAGGGTAAACAAATTATGACACTTATAAGAACCTGGATTACAATATTACTATGCTTAGTATGGGTCGCTCTCACATAACCATATTTAGAAGTTCCACTCCAAAAATTTTGGCTCACTAAATAGTGTTATAATCATAGATCCATTGATTATACACAATCTTGTTAACCCCAAAATCACTCTTAAAGTTAACTTAAAAGCATATAACTTAATTAATATAAGTGACGCAAGATGAAATACTCATTATGACACATAGACATATCATAAACTTCTACATAGAAGGTATAAGTAAAAACCAAAGTAAAGTTGTAAGGTATGCAAATGAAAGCTAAAGTTGATCAAACCATATCCATTCTTTAATGGGAGTCATCGATTCCCGCAATTCCTGCATCTACTTTGAATTCGATCTTGACTCGTACAGAACCTCCACTAGAATACTATTCTTTGTGAATATTGAACAAAAGAATGTTGAAGAACGAAAACATTTATTAATAAGTGCTTTGCAATTACACTCATACAACAAACGCTCGAATTTGTGTAGAAATATAGTGATCGAAATAAGAATCGAATCACTTATACATTTTTCTTACTAATAATTTGAACATAGCGAAATCTAGATATTTTCACTCTCTATCTACGCATGCATACTACTATACATTGCCCACCATGCATGTCACAAAAATGGTTGAGTTTTGAACCCTATTTATATAGTACGAAGGGTAGTGTCTATCCAAACGAAGAGTCGTGTCCATTGGCGAAGGGTTGCATCACTTCAATATGATTGGATGCAAAGATTCATCCTCATCCACAATGGAAAGGCACCTTTTTATGATTGGTTGAATTCTTAAAGGTATCTTTTCGGTTGGCAATTGATGGCGGTTGATCGTCATTGTCTAGCGGTTGGTAGTTGAAAAGAGATAACCAATAACTGTCACAAGTCATGATCGCAAATCACATGTCATGATCATGAATAATGATATGTAACTTTCTACTTATGAAGAGTAACAAGTCGCAACCACGAATGGGTGTCACGATCGTAAAATATCATTTTCCTTACGTTTCTTCTTTGCAACTTTGCCAATCTTTGACAATCCGATCCTAAGCTAAATCCTTGTATTCCATGCATCTTTTTGTACCTTTTTCACTCTTTTTACATAGAATTCCACTTTTGATCATTTTACTCCCAAGGTTCACCTAGTTTCTGCATTTGCATAAAAAACAACTACATACCACTTGAAATCTTTTATATGAAGTATAAAATGACTCTAAACCATATCATTTTAGAATTGAAAATATCATGATAATAAGTGTAATTATACACTTATCAAATGGAGTGTCTTTTAGGATACTCTTACATATCAAAAGGATATGATTTTGTGGGGGAGAATGCAGATATGTATGTAAAAAATTTTGAATCACGAAATATCAATTTCTTTGAAATGAGTTCTATAGATTAGGTGTATTAGGCAGAAACATGTCCTTTTATATAGACTCTTGAAGTTAATATATTGAATATATCTTCAAGTAAGAATAATTCAAATGCATTGGTTCATAATGATCACATTAATAAGGGATTTTGTTACATGTGGAGCTGAGAACTTAATGTGTTATCGTTCCAAGTGGGAGTCAATATTTTTAATTCAAATGTGAGCATAGATCATTATAAAATTTCTAACTTGAGAGGGAGCACAGAAATGAGCTTTAAAGGAAGAATTTTGAGGTATGATAAATAATGAGACATGTTTATGAAGATTCAAAGCCTAAGTAATAAAATGGAAAATTGTTCTAAAATTGAATATTAAGTGTTTAATGGGAGATGAATAGTTACATGTGATGAAAGAAGAATTAAGTTAACTTTCCTAAAGGATATAAAAATATTGAGAACAAGTGGATTCCAGATGTAAAGTAAAAGCATTAGGCTTATTGTTAAGGGATACATATATTCAAACTAGTAAGAATATTTTATAAGAATATATTCTTTCCAGTTGTGAGAATTACATCTATATGAATAATTTTAACTTTAGTTGTTGTATCTTCCTTAAAGATACATCAAGTAGGTGTATAGACCTATAATTTTAGCGGAGAATTATCATGAGAAATCTATATGGAAAAGTTGAGAAGATTTGTCCCAAAGATCTAAAAACATGAGGTTTTCTAAATTGAAAAGCTAATTATAATCTCATGAGAATTTAAGGTTATGGTATTTGGAGTGGTAAATAAGAAGCATTGTGCACATACTGTATTCATGAAAGATTGGGTGTTAAGTAAATTGGTGATGTAAGTCGTGGAAAAGTTTGCATAGGTCCTAAGATCACGATATAAATGGATAGATAAGATAATTAGTATCTTTGTCTCTAGAATCTTGCATAAAACGAGTTTTAGAAAGATTCTACATGTAGAATTATGAACTCAAAAGTATTTTGATAACTAAGAATATGATTCTTAGTTGTATTTATCCTGAAACTCCTATCAAGTGGGAGGATATGGAAAATGTTCCATATATTGCCATTACATATGTTATTATTGGTCCTAAACATCTAAATATTAACAATAGAGGGGGTTGAATGCGTTTCTTGGTTCTTTTTAAAATTTACAAAATTCTTTTACCAATGTTAGTTTTTAGATGCGTGCTGAGTGAAAATGTGTTGTGCTAGGTCTAAAAAATATAAACTACTCAACTTTTCTTACACAGTTTATCTTCAATCGCTGTTGACTACTTTACTCAGCTTGGATTGGTTTTTCAAGAAAATACTTATAAAAGTGACAGAATGATGGATGAGAAAACATAGTAAAGACTAGCGAATAAGGTTAGAATGAGTAAACCTGAGATTTATCCTGGTTCGGCCCCTAGCCTACCTCTAGTCCCTGGGTTCCTCTCCGAGCTTTATTCCACTAGTGTTTCTTTCCTTCCTTAGGCGGAGAAGCCTTTACAACGGGTAAAAGAGATAACAAAAAGTACCCTCCTTTCTAACTACCTCTCAAACACAATTTAGGTATCCTTCCTAAACTGTCACTTAGATTTCTTAATAGAAAACATGAACAAAGGATTTCAACTTATAAAAATGTTGAGTCCTTTACAATGTTAAATCTTAAGCGCTATCTCTCTATCACAAATAGATATGATCAATTTGCATTTGCTTGATTTCTTTGTTAGTCCTTAGGTGGCTTGTAAACAACCATAGAGGGGGGCTGAATGCGAGTCTTGGTTACTTTTTAAGGTTTATAAAAATTTGTTTTACCAAGTTAAGTTTTTATATGCATGCTGAATATACATTTTGAGTGAAGATATAAAAACTATATAAACTGTTCAGCTTCGCTGGAACAATTTATCTACAATCTGTTGTTGTATGCTCGATCAGCTTAGGATTTATTTTCAAGCAAATCACAGCACAGAGATAAAATGATGTATGAGCAAGACATAGTAAAAGCTAAAAGCACAAGTTCAGAACTTCAACACTTGAATTTTATCCTGGTTCGGCCCCGAGCCTACCTCTAGTCCCCGAATACATTTTCCGAGCTTTAATCCACTAGTGTTCGTTCCTTACTTAGGAGGAGCAGCCTTTAAAATGGGTAGACACACCTTTACAGAAAGTACCTTCCTTTCTAACTACCACTCAACTCAGTTTGGGTACCCTTCCCAAATTGACACTCAAATTTGAATAAGAGATTGCGAACTAAATTCTACTAATAAAAACATTGAACACTTACAATGTTAAATCTAAGTATTTCTCACTATTACAAATAGATTTAGAATTTTATGTTTGCTGATTGCTTGAGTTTGGAATTTCTTGAAGCTGGGAGTAATTTCGCAGAGTTTCAGCTCTAAAAGAAATTTGAGGTGATTCACCAAGTTTAAACTTTTGCTTCAATCTTCTATTTATACTTGAAGCTTTGGGAATTAGCCCTTGCAAACTTTTCGAAGTCGTTGATCTTCAATTTCTCTTCTCTTCATAGCTTTAGAATCTTCCCGTTGGAGACAGATTCTAGAAAGTTTAGAGATAGAAATTTGAATGTTGAGGCACGATAAAATTTCATTGACAAAATCTCATTTGTGTTCAAGCAATTCAGTTTGAGAGAGTCACGTGAGAATACAATGTGGAATCTTCAGATTGGTTGACATTGCTAACGTTTCCACAGATGTGTGGAGACACTAAGAAACGGTGCATGTCAGAAATTCCTTTTGTCCTTGACTGTAGTAAGGGAATCCCAACATTCCATACTGACATCTTTTATCTTGTGAGGACCATTGAAAATCTTCCTCAATTTCAATGCTTTTTAATTTGAAAAGCAACTAAAGAATACTCCGTCTCTCACGGAATTCGTTAGTAGCACATGTGTCATTTAATTCTCTAAGTGTCAAAGGAAATAGCTTTTAATGAATAAAAGCTAACTCGGCATAGCTGAGTTGATATACTTCTATACTATGTAGTACTCAGCATAGACTCAGCTTTTCCTACTCTAAGCTGTAACTTAATTAATTACTTAGTAGAACTGAGTTGTTTTCCCTTAAATAAACTCTAGTTACCCTCATTAATTAAGAGTATACTTAGTACTCAAATAACTTTCACTATCCTAGATAGTTTACTATTTCCAAAACATTAAAGTACAGTGAGGTACTATTAACTTAGGTTCTACATTCTTGATTTGGAATTTTTGAAGGCTGTGATTGATTGAATAGAGTTTCAGCTCTTTAAGAAATTTGAGATGATTCACCAAGCTTGTACGTCTACTTCAGTCTTCTATTTATAGTTGAAGGTCTTGGAAGTAGTTGTTACAAACTTCTCTTCTTGACAGCTTTCTCAATATCTCTTCTCTTCAAATCTTTCAAATTTTCCCATTTGAAACAAATTCCAAGACATTTAGAGACAGTGATTTTGAATGTTTAGGCGCGAGATTAATTCGTTAATCTAAAACATCAAAAACTCGTTTATCTTCAAGCAATCTAGTTTGATAGAGAGGCGTGAGAGATGCAATGTAGATTTCTCTGATTCGTTGCCTTGGCTGACATTGTAGACTTGCACGGAGACACTAAGAAATGATACATGTCAGAGGATTCCTTTTTCCTTGGACTTTAGTGAGGAATCTCCAATATTATATAATGACACCTTTTGGATGTTAGGAGCACTTGAATATCTTCTTTAATTTCAGCATAGGGATATTTCATTTATCATAGAAACCGTTAAGCACATATGTGTCAATTAATTCTCTAAGTGTCAAAGTAACTCAATTTTTATCATAAAAAGCTAACTCAGTACAGCTGAGTCTATATCTTATAAACTATATAATACTACGCTTAACTCAGCTTTTCTTTTTCTAAGCCATAACTTAATTAACCACTTAGTAAACTGAGTTGTTTTCCATTAAACAAACTCAAGTAACCTTCATTAATTAAGAGTATACTTAGTACTCAATTAATTTCACTATTGTAGACAATTTGTTATTTCCAAAACATTTGAAGTACTATGAAGTACTATTAACTTGGGTTCAACAATCTCCCCCATTTTGGACAGATAACAAACTAAGTAGTAGAAGAGATTAATTGAATAAACAATTTACAGATATAGGAATACTTGAAAAGTATGTAAGATTAACCCATGCTGAGTGAATTCCTTATTCAGTTTGGTCTCCCCCATACTTAGTGAACTTTCTTTAGTCAGCTTAACTCCCCCATACTTAGAGAAATTTTCTTCGATTTAGGACTTTGTCTTACTTAATCTTTTCTTTAAAGTTGGTCTCTTGTATATTTTCATGCATCAGTACATAAGCAGAAATAATATACATACATAGCAAAATTTACTAAGTTAAGATGCTCTTAACTTGATAAGGTGAAAATCGCAATTTTCTTTAATAATCAAAATTACTTAGTCAGTACACAAATTGTGTTTAGACCTAACTTTTACATTAAGTCCTATTATGAAGATTTGCCTATACTAGAGCTAAGCATTTGCGCTGATAAGAAGAATGAAGCTGAGAAGAGGATGGATTTTGCTGTTGTTGTTATTGTTAATGTTGAGGAGGATGCTTTGGTAGAGATGACTTGTTAAGATTTGCAGTTCAAGTTACATCTTTAGCTACCTTCTCTCCCTTTGTTATCTATCTTTTCACAATTTATTCAAGATAGACGTTAAAGGAGTCTAAGGTAGACTGAAAATCCTCCTATCTGCCAATTATCAATAGAGAAATCTCTTGCTTCAACATCTCTTTTCCTTTTGTCGATAAGAAGTCTTGGTCGTTCAATTCAGAGAGCAGCAAATGGTGACATATGGAAAGATGTGCGATTTGATCAAACCCTTAGCATGCAAACTATTGAAAGCACTGCAATAGAGCTCTGAAATCTGAGGTAGACAATGTGATCTTCAACTTTGCTTCCATGTCGAGGATCCTTAGGCAAATTGAGGACATACACCTTGCTAGGTAATCAATATCCTTGGCATCATATATTCTAGTGGTCACCAATTGGTTCACGTTCTTCTGCAGATCTTCTATCTTGACCTTGAGTAAATTTAGCTTTTTGTGGAATAAGAGTCCATTTTTCAGGATCTAATTACTCAGTGGGCTCTGGGAAAAGTTTACTCATTGCTTCAAAAATAGCCTTCTGCGCCTTCTTGATAGAATCACCCATGTTGTTGTTAACTTATTTACAAACATAGTCAATGTTCAACACAGGCTTCTTGTCAACTTTCTTGGCGGCAGAATCCACTGTCTTGATTACACGATCCAACTTATCATCATAATTGACCATGAACCTGGACATGCTCTCTAGTAGCTTCATCATGATGTGTGCCCTATGTCCTTTGTAATTTCCTTCTCCTTTAGCACATTCTCTATCTTCTGGTCAGTACTCTTCTTGATCTTGGCTTGCTCTTCGCCAAACTTATGAAACTGTGTAACTTGAGTTTCCATGGTGGACTTCAAGTTACTCTACTACTTAGAAGCAGCATCTACACTACCCTTTATCTTTCCTGCAACTGCATTTGCGAGAGTAGTATACATGGGGATCGATGTAACAACTGCACTGAGATGGGCTGTAGAGTTAGATAAGCTTGATAAGATCAAAACCATCTTATCCCCCAAGCTCTTAATGCTTTCCTTGGCTAAGTAGTTGTGAATTGAAAAAAAACTACCTTGAATCTTTTCAAACTCTTCAAAGTAGATAGATTCAGAGGGTATGCTTGAATGTTCCTCGAACTCAAGAAGCTTAGCCTTGGGTTTAGTGGATAAGTCCATCAATTCTTGAGCAAGAAGTAGGTAGCTTACTGACCCATTCAACTTAGCATCATACATGAGTGTTGGGAATTTCTTCCTAACCAACTCTCTTATCTGAGCCAAGATGATTGAATCAGCCAATTCCTCTTGGACTTACTGCTACACTCAGGTACTTTGTTGGCTGTAAAATTTACCTTAGTACCATCATCACTTGCTTTTCTATCCTGACGGAGTCCTTGGCATTAAGAAGGGGTTAGAGGGGAAGTTGATGGGTTTGAAGAATTGGTTGGTTTAGAAATTTGTACAGTTGAAAAAGTAGAGTTTGGTTTAGATTTTACAAGAGATGGTATTATTGAGGTGTTTGGTGGAAGAGAAGAAGCGGTATTTTGAGTTTGGGTGTTAGAAGGAGAAGAAGGTGGGGAAAAGAATCTTCTGGGATATTTGCATAAGAATTTATAGTATTGGAAGGTGGAGGTTGAGGACTTACAAAAGGAATTTTAGTATCTACAAGAATGGAAACTGAGGGATTTACAGGAGAAGAGTTGGGAGGATATAGAGAAGAAATAAGGGTAGGATTTAAATGTGTCTCAGGGTTAGTTGTTTGACCCAAGAATGGGTTAACTTGAGGCATTTCAGACTGAGTAGGAAGAGTCTCAATCTGTGTGAAAGAATGTGTGGGGATGCTGGGATCAGGAAGATCAAATTCTTCCTAATTAAGGGATTGGGTTTCTCCAGCATCTTCCTCACTGCTCACCACTTGAACATTTTTCATTAGCAGTCTATTGGTGGCAGTGCACTTTCGCTGAGTCCCTCTAGCTTTGGACATTACTTCCTCCACATAAGCAGCAACTCCAGGACTTATTATCTCAGCATCCTCTATACTCTTCTTAGAGTCCCCTTGGACTTCAGCTTCCTCGGAAACATCTAATTTGTTCTTTCTTTGGCGTAAGGTCTTCACTGCCTCCACAACATCTTCTTTTTCTTCTTGTTGTTGTTTCACCTCATCTTCCCTTTGAGAGAGAGTTTTGGCCTTCATTTCCCTTCTTTGTATTTCTAGGGGTTGGGCAGGCTTATCTCCTGTCCTTGTTTTTTACAAGTTCTTCTTCTTAAACTTTGAAGAGGTAGCCTTCGGTTTCAGTGAGGTTGCAGTTGTTGATATTTGCTCCATTTTGTAGAAAGAGGAACATTATCACTAATGTCCTCACTACCTCCCTCAAAGCCAACCATAAAGCTATCCACATCATCTTTAGCCACATCCATGGGCACTACTATCGATACGTATTTGGGTTTTCTCCTTTCTTGAGCCTTCCCGTACCTAGTATGCACCTGGTTGCGATATAGTTTGATGAAGTGCAGCAAGTCTAAAGTTTTCTTCACTAGCACAACTGTATTTCCTAGCCTTCCAATGAATGGGATAATATCCACCCTCACTGCCTTCATTAAGGCAGTGATCATATACCCATAGTTGAAGACTATAGTTAGTTTGGTCAATTGGTGAAGAATCACCACTACCTAGTTTAACTGCTAACCTTCTACCATATGGTAGATCAAACACCTCTTGAAATAGGTGTAGTTAGTGATGGACCCCATCTTGGGCAACAGCAGCTTCACCATAAGCTCATAGCAAGCTCTTGTTTTCCAACTCATCCTTGAAGCAGCGATTTCTCCAGAGACATAGTTAGTAGGAGCTCCCAATCTTCTAAGACCATTATGGCGTCCTCATCACCATTTCTTCTAAGTTGAGTACCTTTGTGAGGCATGTTGAGGATGCTCGCTAGCATTCTTGAGTAATTCAGGTGGGAATTTCCATCGATTTCCACCAACAAGATGTAGTTGAACCCCTAAAAGATGTAAAGGTTCTGGTAGAAACTCCTGATAAGTCCTGCAATAGTTGGGTCTTTTAACTGCATTAATTGGCTCAAGTTCTGCTGTTTCATCACCTTGTACATGTTTTTGAGAAGACTCTCGTAATTAACATCATACACTGGTCCAAACTCCATATTGGAGTTCCATTCCACCTTGGTGAACAGGGTTCCTTCAGGAAAGGTCATCTTCTCCTGCTTTCCTTCTATATTCACATAGATGCTTCTCTTGAAAGGAAGTTGAAGTCTGAAGGTTTTCTTGGTGAGAGCTATTTCAAGAAAGGGAATTTGAAAGAAGTGAATGAGATCAAGGTTTTTTCTTTTGAAACGATTAGAATTCAAAGGTGCAAGTAACCTCTCTCTTCAACTCCTTCAACTTTTATAGAAAATTTCCCACTAACAGTGAAACGTGGCACACGTAAAAGAGATTATTAAAATCAATGTCGAGATTAACACTTGATTAATCAACATAGTAAAATGGTGAGCTTAACAGTGGACGGTTCCAATTCAAAATTTCCTCTTTTGAAAACATGGGTTTTTTTATTCTAACTGCAAACTGAATCTCACAGTGTTACTTTAAAAAATAGATAGTGCTTAATACGTGTTACCTCATTTAACTGAATTAGAATTTATTTCCCAACACTTAGTTAAATTTCTCTATTTTTCTTCACATAGGATTCTCCATTCCAATAAGCTACCTTAGAACATTGAACTACTCCTTTGGCAATGGTTTAGTGAATATGTTAGCACGTTGCTCCTCTGAAGGAACATACTCTAGATTGACATTTCCCCTTAGCACATGATCTCTTATAAAGTGATGTCTAATATTGACATGTTTCATCTTGCCATGTTGAATAGGATTTTTAGATAGGTTAATTACGCTCTTATTATCACACATAATTTCAAGACAATTTGACTTTATACCATAATCATCCAATTACTGCTTAATCTATATACTTTTTGCTACACAACTTCATGCTTCCATGTACTAAGCTTCAACTGTACTCAATGCAACAGAAGTTTACTTCTTACTGTACCATGAGACAAGGAATTCTCCAAGGAAATGACATCCTACTATGATGCTTTTCCTATCAATCTTATCTCTTCCATAGTTAGCATCTGTGAATCCTCTTGGAGTGAAATCAATACTATTAGGATACCACATACCTGCATCAAGAGAGCCTTGCAAATATCGAAGAATCCTCTTTACAATTGCCAACTGAGATTCTCTAGGGTCAGCTTGATAATGAGCATAGTAGCACACAACATACAGAATGTTAGGCCTACTAGATGTAAGATAAAGAAGAGAATCGATGATCCCTCTGTAGAATATATTATCTACTAGTTTACCAGTTTCATCCTTACTTAAGATAGTATCAATGGCCATGGGAGTGGATATCAGCTTTAAATGCTCTATATCAAACTTCTTCAGGACTTCTTTGGCATACTTCGATTGACTAATGAAGATTCCATCTTCACTCTACTTGATTTGAAGTCCAAGGAAAAAGTTGAGCTCTCCCATCATTGACATTCAAACTCGCTCTTCATCTATTTGCTGAACTCTTTGCATAGCTTCTCATCAGTTGCTCTAAAAATGATATAATTGACATAAAATTTGGACTAGCAACACATCTTCTTTCTTTCGCTTGATAAATAGATTGTATCGACTTTCCCTCTTTTATAGCCTTTGCTGATTAAGAAATTGGTCAGCCTCTCATACCAAGCTCTTGGAGCTTGCTTTAATCCTTGGAGAGCTTTCTTCAATTTGAAGACATGCTCAGGATTCTTCAGATCTTCAAAGCCTGGAAACTGGCAAACATAGACTTCCTCTTGAATGAATTCATTCAGAAATACGCTCTTGACATCCATTTGAAAATAATTTGAAGTTCATATGGGATGCGAAATCACATAGGATTCGAATAGCTTCATGCTGGGTTACAAGAGCATAGGTTTCATCATAATGGATGCCTTCTTGATGATTGTAGCCTTGAGTAATAAGCCTAGCCTTGTTCCTGACAACAATGCCATCTTCATCAAGCTTGTTCTTGAATACCTATTTGGTACCAATTATTGATTTTCCTTTGGGCTTTAGAACTAGATCCCAAACATCATTGCACTTAAACTGATCCAGCTCCTCTTGTATCATGATCTTCTAATAATCATCTCCTTCTGCATCTTCGAACTTCTTGGGTTCAATTAATGAGATGAAAGCTGGATGGCTCATCATCCTGCTGAGTTGACCTCGCGTCACAACTTGATTATGAACTTCATAAAAAATGTTGTCAAGTGAATGGTTTTGATGATTTTTTAATCTCCCTTGGTAGACTTGGATCTACAGCTGGAGGATCTAAGATTGATTATTGAAGCGGATGTTGATCTTCTTCATCGTTGAAGTTGATTGAAAGATCATAATCTTCTTTGACTTCGTCAACTTCTAGTTCTTATGATGGGTTGGGCAGCACACACAGTGGCACACTTAGTTGATTTCCTTGCCGATTTAGTCCTTCATCTTCATCAGATGGATGTCTATCTACATAGTTAGTTTCATTGAACATGCATAGACTCCTTTAATAGGCTGGTTCTTTTGACACATATTCTATATGCCCTGTTGTTAGTTGAGTATCCCAGAAAGATACCTTCATCAGCTTTTGGATCAAACTTACCTAGCTACTCTTTAGTGTTAAGAATAAAGCATCTACAGCTAAATGATTTGAGATGACCAATCTTAGGCTTGCGTGCTCGCCAAAGATCATAGGTGTCTTCTCAAGAATTGGGTTAATTAAAACCTGATTCAAGATATAATAGACTGTGTTAACAGCTTCCCCCTAAAAGTACTTTAGTAGATTGTTATCAATCAACATGGATCGAGCAATCTCAACTATGGTTCTGTTCTTCCTTTCTACAACCCCACTTTGTTGAGGAATATAAGGAGTAGAAAAGTTTTGCTCAATTCCATGTGCTGAACAAAATTCTTCAAAATGAAAATTCTCGAATTCACATCCATTATCACTTCGGATTCTACTGATTTTAGTTCCTATTTTGTTTATTGTCCGATTACTAAGTTTGACAAAAGATTCATATGTTTCGTCTTTTCTACTCAGCAAGACTACCCAAGTGAATCTCTAGAAGTCATCCACAACCACCAATGAAAATCTCTTACCACCCATGCTCATAGGATGAACTGGGCCGAAAAGATCTAGGTGGAGGAGCTCCAACAGTCGCATAGTTACTACGTGATTAATTGACCTATTTGATTTCTTAACTTACTTACCGAGCTAGCAAGCTGTGCAAAGTTTATCCTTTTCGAAGCTGATACTGGGTAAACCCATAACTAGTTACTTTTTGGCCAATTTGGATAGAATATTCATATTTGTATAACCCAACCTTCTATTCCAAAACCATGAATTATCCTTCTTATATATAAAACACACATTAGTGGAGCTTGGGGATAAATCAATCATATATACATTAACCTGGTGATAAATCAATCTTGTGTACATTATTGATTCTAGCAAGATTATAGTAGAATTAGTCTTACAATCAATAACTGAGAAACTTGTTGAGTCGAACTTAACCTTTTGCCTTTGTCACAAAGCTGGGCTACGTTGAGCAAAGTGAACTTGAATTCTTTGACTAGAGAAACATCTTTGATTGAAGAGAGATACAAATAGTGCCACAGCCCACAATCTTGCTTTTTTGGTTATCTCCGAAACTGAAAATTCCATTTCTTTTGCGCTCTAATGAGATGAACTGACTTTCATCTCCTATCATATGCCTTGAGCATCCTCTATCCAAATACCACATTCTAGAGACATCAATGGATCTAAGGCTCACCTACAAAACAATCACATTTTCTTAGGTACCCATGCTTTCGAGCCGGGTGTGAGCGGACGACGTTCCACCAAAGCGGTCGCCGCAAGGCACCGACCTCGTGAAATGGGGCGTGGGGTTTTCAAAAACAAAAATTAGTTTTTTAGCTCCGAGAGAGTGCATTGGAAAAGAAGTATCGCTTAAAAGACTCGAGATCAGGATCCCTAGTCTGTGTTACAGAGTCACCACCCGGATCAGCGCTTCCGGGAAAATTCTATACTGCTTAGATCCATTTGCCTAATCCGTACCGTAAAATAGAGATTCGGGTCCGGGATGAGTTATCTATTTCGTCATCATTTGAGTTAAATTACACTATGTGAGAGACCACATTTATAATATTCGAACTGAACTAGATATTTTTGTTTTTTTTAGTTTATAGCACATGCATAAAGCGATAAATAAATTGCGAAAAATAAACGCATAGGAAAGTAAAATACTCCTAGTCTATGGGGGGATTAATTACATCATAGGTTTGGGGGTTTTACAAAATTTCCTGAATACAAGACATCTAAGGGAATAAATACATCAATAACCTATTATACAACCAATCTAACAAATACATAATTTTTATTAAAATAAATATGATACCCGAAGGAAAATAAAATCCTAGGCATACATCTAATTTAACTTGCCTGCATCCACAAAGATTAGTATCAAATATTTTCACAAATATGTGCCAATACGCCAAATATGTTTGATTTTAATATTTGGAAGACCCGTGTGGTCTAATTAAATAAAAAAATGCCGACAAAGGCTCGTGGTTTTTGTTATAAAAATGATTCACTTTTATACAAGTATGTTGCTCATTTTATTAATGAAAATGCAGCATGTGAATTTTTCGGGTCGGATATTCGAGAATGGGGTTCTCTTCGTGAGGGTTTCCTAAATAAAATTTAATTATTTACAAATAAATGAAAGAGATAAATAATTCTAGGCCCATGAACATAATCGTCATCTTTTGTGTATATTCCAAGGAAATTTAAATACGGTAATAATTTTACCCCGGTTACGGGGAAACCGGTATTTAAATTTTCTCTCGGAATATATCCAAAAGATTAATACAAAATTATTATTTTAATCTTGATATGTTCATATAAATAAATTATTTTTGTTAATTAATCCACAATTAATAAATAATATACAAACTTGCATTTTTAAGAAAAAAAAGGATAACATCGGTATTGATAAAGTAACGTCGGTACTGGTGTTGAAAATTTTAGGTAACATCGGTACCGGCGTTGTAACATCAGTACCGATGTTCCCTTTCCAGACCTGCAGAAACAACACAACAAAAATCCGAAACTTCAAATGGTCATAACTTTCTTTATACTTAACCGATTTGAATGGTGTTTATCATTCTAGAAAGATCAGGATGTGTAGATTATGTTTATGTAAATAAAATATTAAAACAGATTTGAAATCATACCGTAAATCCTGAAGAACAGATTAGTGTGCAAAAATGGAAATAACCGAAAAGTAAATGAAACTTCAAAAGTAAAAGTATATAACAAACTCTAGGAACTCAGAGGCTTACCCCGTAGTTGAGAATCCACTTTTTCGAGATCTGCGAAGCTCCTCCGGGAAGTCCTCCTCGTTTCTTTGGTTGATTGTCAAGGTAGTTTGGTTCGAGGAAACCGAGTAATGGAGTAAGTGTTGCTCTTTTAGTGAAATGATTTTCGTGCAGTTATAGATTATGTTTATGATTTCTTTATCCAATTCTATTGATTTAAAACTTAACAAAGATGTTTGAAAAGAGCTTCGTTGCAAGTATGAAAAACTAGATTTTGTTCATAAAAACCTTTATTTTGACGGAAAATACACTGATATTTTATCCTTTGTGTGTTCTCCCTCCTCCAAATGCAGAATATGAGCCCCCTTTTATAGTGAGCTCCCTTCAATCCAAGTCCAAAAAGGCTACATATAGGTTTTTGGCATTTTCCCAATATTTTCTTCCCTAAGGTCCCATCCATCATTAATGGAGGGCCATTTCCAGCCACCTTAATAGTGGAAAATGACTAGAAATCAATTATTGAAAATTTGTTCAATAATTTCTGGAATTCTACAATAATTTTGCTGGTGGTGTCATTGCGACATTGGTGCCGCTATCACTAGCATTTAGCAACATCAGTTCTGATGTCATCAAAATCGATACAGATATCATGACATCGGTATCGATGTTGTAACATCGGTACCAATGTCATGACATCGGTACTGATGTTTAACATCAGTACCGATGTTTAACATTGGTACCGATATTAGTTACATCGATGATCATGATTTTCGATCTGATTTTTGGTTTAAAATGGATTTAGTTACTAATGATGTAGCAATATCGGTGCCAATGTGGTAATGCCGATAGTGATCTAATTTAAATAAAGAAACATCTAAGGTTTGTAAAGAAAATGAGGAATGCTTCTCCCGAAGACCTCTGAGACCTTGTCAATGTCGAAGACTAGCAAAGGAAAATAAATTACAACTTCATCATCAAACTCGCGAGTGAGGATTAAAATCTCATGCTCACATCGGGTCCTACCTTGTTAGAAGTGTTTAAGTTATTCCAATTGTACTTGTCATATTAACCATTTTTATGCCTATAGAAAACCATGGCATGTCCAGCTTTGCCGCAAAAACCACACACCATTTTTGCTTTGGGCTAGCTCACTTTTTTCTTTTTTGAGGAATTCTTCCTCTTAGAATTGCGAAATTGGTTATTCGAAGTTTGACTGTTGGTTGGAGGAAGAACCCATTTCTTCTTCAAAGTTGTTATCTCAACAATTAACTCATTTAATTGCTTAGTGAGCTTGCTATTTTGACATTCATGATACTCACCTTTTTCTTGAAAAAGGCGGATATCAAGAGACAAGGTAGATATGGTGTCTTCTTAGTCTTCACTTTTCCTCACTAGCTCCTTGGTGTTTTTCCTTGACTTATTTGTCAATTTCATAACATCAAAGAGAACCTAGGCGAACTCTTTAATAAATAAAGGGATTTCAGGATGTACCTTAGTTTGAGGAGATTTCCCTTTATTGTGCTTAGCTTTAGAGTCAGCAGCGGATTGGTTGCTATTAGAAGCTAATGTTGAGCTCTCGCCCCTTTGATCTTCTATCGCTATTAAGTAGAGGTTGGCGGAATCCTTTGCTTCTTCATCAAATGATAAAGATTCTTCAGAATTACTCTGGGTGGCAGTAAGTGCCTCATTCTTCTTTGCGAACCTCTTCTTATATAGTCTTTAGATAGGATGACTAGATATGGCCTTTTTCACCACAACCAAAGCATTTAATGTCTTTGATGTGTTCCTTCTTGGGTCCTTCCTCAACTCCACGCTGGTGATGAGTTGGCTTGTTTTTAGTGGGAAACTTCTTCTTGTTGAATTTCTCATCCTTCTTCATGAAGTGTTTGCAATGCCTGGTTAGAAGGGCCATTTCCTCATTAGAATCGCAGCTGGTGCATTCATCAAAGGAATCAACTTTTAGGATAATGGCTTTTCCCTCTTTCTCCTTGCCTTTACTCCTTTTAGAGTCATCGGTATATTTCCTCAGGGACATTTCCAAAGTCA
The DNA here is from genome assembly GCA_949673415.1 of Euphorbia schlechtendalii. Taxonomy (NCBI): domain Eukaryota; kingdom Viridiplantae; phylum Streptophyta; class Magnoliopsida; order Malpighiales; family Euphorbiaceae; genus Euphorbia; species Euphorbia schlechtendalii. The sequence goes on along the minus strand of CATIWQ010471152.1, from coordinate 10,770 downwards.
GCAAGGTGCTTATCAGCTCATCATAGTTGTAGGTCTTTAGATCATGAGCCTCCTAGATCATGCTTTTCTTGGCATCCCACTCTAAGGTAAGAGTGCATAAAATCTTCTTCACCATCTCTTCCTCGGTGAACTCCTTGCCTAATCTCTTCAGTTCATTAATTATATTAATGAACTTGGTATTCATGGCCTGAATACCTTCATTATCACCCATTTGGAACATCTCATAATCTCTCAACATGAGATTGATCTTCGACACCTTTGACCTTGTTGAACTCTGTAAGATCTAGCGTACAGTGTAAGTAATTGATGGTTGTGGCATTCTCTTTGAGAATTCTTAAGTTAGTGTCATCATAATCCTCTAGATCAACTGGAAAATGTTCCCCATTCCCAACAATGGTAGGAATTATGGGGACAAGCTCTATAACAAGCCATGCTTGCATGCTTTACGATTGGATGAAGTTTTTCATCCGATTTTTCCAAAATGTGTAATGATTACCATCAAACAAATGTGGCCTGGTTGTAGACATTCCTTCTTTAAGGAGAACTGTTTGTCTTGAGCTGGAACAGAAACTTTTGTTACCCATTTCGGATCTTTAACTCAAAGACGATTAGTCTAAAAGTTGAGCACTACTTTGATACCACTTGTTGGTCATATACGGCTTAATATTAATAATAGAGGGGGTGAATGTGTTTCTTGGTTCTTTTTAAGATTTACAAAATTCTTTTACCAATGTCAGTTTCTAGATATATGCTAAGTGAAAAATGCACTGTGCTGGGTCTAAAAACTATAAACTAGTCAGCTTTGCTGGTATAGTTTATCTTCAATCACTACTAAGTACTTTACTCAACTCGGATTGGTTTTTCAAGCAAATACTTATAAAAGTAAGAGAATGATGGATGAGCAAACACAATAAAGACCAGCGAATAAGGTTAGAATGATTACACTTGAGATTTATCCTAGTTCGGACCCTAGCCTACCTCTAGTCCCTGGATTCACTAGTGAGCTTTAATCCACTAGTGTTTCTTTCCTTCCTTAGGCGGAGAAGCCTTTAAAGCGGGTAGAAGAGATTATAGAAAGTACCCTTCTTTCTAACTACCACTCAAACATAGTTTAGGTACCCTTCCTAAACTGTCACTCAGATTTCTTAATAGAAAATATGAATATAGGATCTCAACTTATAAAAATGTTGAATCCTTTACAATGTTAATTCCCACGTGCTATCTCTCTATTAGAAACAAATATGATCGATTTGCGTTTGCTTGATTGCTTGATTTGGAATTTCTGAAAGTTGTGATTGATTGAATAGAGTTTCAGCTCTTTGAGAAATTCGAGGTGATTCACCAAGTTTGAACATCTACTTCAGTCTTCTATTTATAGTTGAAGGTCTTAAAAGTAGCCATTGCAAACTTCTTATCCTGATAACTTTCTCAATATCTCTTCTATTCAAATCTTTCAAATTTTCCCGTTTCAAACAAATTCCAAACCATTTATAGACAGAGATTTTGAATGTTGAGGCGCGAGATTAATCTATTAATCTAAAGCGTCAAAAACTCATTTATCTTCAAGAAATCTGGTCTGATAGAGAGGCACACGAGTTGCAACGTGGATTTTGTGATTCGTTGACTTTACTGATGTTGTAGAGTTGTGCATAGACACTGAGAAATGGCACATGTCATAGGATTCCTTTTGCCTTGAAATTTAGTGAACGAATTTATGATAATAAAAATGAGTTTTATTTTATGAGCAATGCATGAGTGTGTATGATATGTACATATATTATTTATCATCAATAGCATGTTGGATAGAGAAGTAGCCCACTCACATGGGTGTTTACCCTAGTATTATTAGGAGAATACAGACTAGGATGAGATTGATTTTGAACATACAATGTGTAATTCGAGAACATGTTCAAAATCGTGAATCGAATTATTGAGTAACAAGAAAGTCGCATTGCATAGAATATTGTGTGCCGAATCCAAAAGGGAATCGGGTAAAAATTGTTTAATTCACATTATAATTGGTCATGTTCTGTTTGAAGAGCTAAAGGCATTTCATTTAGTCAAACAAGGTTAAATTTCAGGTTATATTGTAACTAAAACCTTTATATGGTGTTGATTGATATGATAAAATATGCTCTCTTTATAAGGGTAAGAAGGAAATGGCACCATGACACATTATCAAAGTGGGAGAGAAATAAGTACTTGTGATAATGTGTGCTTAGCGACCATGTGATGAGAAGTTTGTACGATGTACAAGGATCTCAACTTCTCTAATGTGAGACTCAGTCCATTATGTTGTTATTGGACCATAGCCTCAATACTATTGAGTTATCTTGCAAAGTAAGAATAAGTAAGGGAGATTTGATCATTCACTAAGAGATCATGATAAAAATAGATCTTGGAGAGATTGGTTGATAGATTGAACTAATTTCATACAAAATTAACAACTTAAAAGGAAGATTTGGCCAATTAACATTCATTAGAGTTATGTTGGTTTATTAGCATGCCGATCTTATATTTGTGATAAGATAGTAAATAACAGATTAAGGCTTCCGAGATCCCAAAACATGTGGAAGTGGGTGATTGTTGACCAGTCTAGGATAAAGCATACGATATATTTATCAATGTGATATTTGATATACTATATATTAGCTTATATGGTTGAGTACCAATTAGAATTGTCTTGGCAAACCCTAACGGGTGCAAGATGCTTTCTAAATACTATATGTTAATCTATTGGTTAAGTACAGCTCAGGATATTCTTGACAGACCCTAATAGATGCAAGACATTGCATTACTGATAGTATGTCAGGCACATGACTTCACAACATACAGAAGATTTGATAACCTTGTAAGGATTGTGACCTGTCAAGTGCGAGTGAGAGATTTTAGAGATACCCGATCTGCTTGTGAGCAGGTCAATCGAGTCAAAGAATCTGATCTAATTTAGTTATTTGAACTAGATTAAAATGTTTGAGAATATAAGGAATCAATTGTAAATAATCAAGAGTTTAAGAATTTATTTACAATTAATCCATTTTCCCTTCTTATATAAGGAATAAACGAGTATAATAAATTAAAGATTAATTAAGTTTGTAATTATTGAATTCATTTTCATTTCCTTTACATTCTCTCTCGGGCTTTTTGTCTAACGATAAAAATATTGCAATCGATAATCATTGATCTTCTTTGCTGTAGAAGTTGTGGATATATATCCATACTCCAACACACCATGAGATGGATTTGACTTGGTATTTGATGCGGTGTTCTATACGGAAAAAGGTTAGATTCTAAATTCACATCTATTTACGTTTTCCTTCAAACATAATTATGAGCACAGGATTTCATTCCCGACTCGCGAGTTTGATGACGGACCTATAATTTTTTCCTTTTGTTAGCTTTCTACATCTTGCAGGGTCCTGAGATCGTCTGTAGAAAATCTTCTTTATTTCTTTAGGCCTTCCCTTTTCTTAAAACCTAATTTAAAATCAAAAAGACCTGCTTGAAAGTGCCATGTCGTTAACGATATGGCTGATATCGTTAACGACATCAACCGTGTCATTAACGACATCGACTCTGCAGCAGACCAAAGAATTGCACTTTCTACAATTTTTCAACCAAAAAGGAAATCTTTACCCACATGCTCATATTTTTCTCCTGCAATACAACTCCCTACACCTTACCTAGGTTATGTTCCCTCCAACATTTGCATTTGGATTGAGAAAAAGCAAAAATAGAAAAGCATGGCCTAAGTCTAAAGGAGTTGACTTTTCGATTGAAGAGAGTTCTACAAAAGGGGGACTGAATCTTGGTCATAGCATTGGCAAGAAAGAGGGAAAAAGATATAGAGAGCATTAGGGAGCATTTCTTCAGGTGTTCTTGAGTGTTCTTAAGCAAAACACCAAACTTTGATCACCATCACTTGAGATTTCGGGTTAGTTACATTAAGTTCATGAAAAGGGCATGAACTTGGGTTACAAGGGTCCACTTGTTCATCTCTTAAGCAAATTTGAGGTTTAGTTCATCTTTTAAGAAAAGCTTGAAGTTTAGAGATCATTCAAGCAAACTTGAGGTTTAGATATCACTTAGGCAATGTTTGAGGTTTAGACTTGAATGGAGAGTCCACAACATCTCTATCACTCATTTGAAGGTTACTATACCTTCTGAAACATCAACTTTGGCAATGAATAGATCCCTTCCAAAGATTTTCGGTAAATCCCCAACCAACAACCAAATCCAACAAAAAAGAAACAAGGAGAGCTTCTCGGAGGACTTCATGGACCTTAAAGAAATTGGATTCATGACTATGGGGTAAGCCTCTAAGTTCTTAGAGTTTGTGCTTATATTTATATGCTTTCCTTTATGAAGTTTCATTTTCACACACCAAATTGTTTTCTCGAAATTTCAGTATGATTTCAAACATTTTTGAGTATTTTCTTTACATAAACATATTCTAAACATTTTGAGATTTCCATAATGATAAAGATCATCTAAATTGGTTTATTATAGCAAAAGTTATGACCGTTTGACGTTTCGGATTTTCATTTTGCTGATTCTACTATTTCTGTGTGTTTTCTGAAGGTCTGGAATTTTGATGTTGTTAACAACATAACCCCATGTTGTTAATGACATTTCCATGTTGTTAAAATATGGCCTCATGTCATTAACGACATGGCCTTTGGCAGAATCCAATTTCGCATCGTTTTGCTCCTTTTCGAATGGTTTAAGCCTGGAACGACCCACTGAGACCCTTTTGAGTTTGGAAATGCATCTTGGGGGTAAAAAACTTCTAAATTGTAATTATTTAGAAGTTATATATGATTTATTAACGTATTAATACGTTGATTAAGGTTTGGAGTAGCAATAGAAGAGCTTCAGGCCATCCATATAGATATCGCCCTTCACAGGGAAGTCGGTAATAATGATATGGATGATATTGTTATCATTGTTAACCCAAACGATGGCTATGTTATGCATGTTTGGCCTAGATTTATGTTTCTAAATATTTTTTTAGGTCAGCCACATGAAGGGAACTCAAGTTCTCGGATAATCGACCCAACAATATATCATGCGACATTTTCACTAATAAAAATGACCAACATAGTTGAAAATAAAAATGAACAATTTTCATGGAATAAGAACTTCGAAATCTCTGTTGTTTTTACCTCGACCACATGAGTCTTACCGAAATCCCAATCGAGCATACGTTGTACACTTGGTAAATATTTGTGTGGTGGAATATCCCCTGTGCCAACTTTTGTGGATGCAGGTAGTTTAGGATAGATGTATGGTAGGGTTTAATTTCCTTCGAATATCGTATTTATCAAATGTTATATTTGTTAGATATCGATGTATTTAGGCGATTTGTAAATCCCCATCCCAAGATGTAATTAATCCTGTAGATTAGGTGCATTTACTTACCTACGTGTTTACTTTCTCTCACTTTATTTACCGCTTTCTGCATGCACGCTAAATAACCAAAAACATAAGCTGAAAACATCTAGATTAAATCAAAATATCATAAGTGTGGTTTCCAAATGGGAACAATGTTAACTCAAATAACGACGAAGTAACTCATCTCGACCCGAATCTTTGAACTTTGGTATCGCTTAGGCTTAACAGATCTAAGCTGTACCAAATTTATCCAGAAGAGCTGATCTGGGTGGTGACTCTGAGTACCATAGGCTAAAGGTTCTGATCTCGAGTCTATTAAATTTGTCACACGAACAAGTTCCTTTCTTAAACTTAAAAACTCTTTTATTTCCGATCGGGAAAACCCACATGCCCCATCTCACGAGGCCAGCGCCTCGCGGCGACCACGCGGATTGAACGTCATCCGCTCATAATATGGGCGTCATCTGCTCACAATAATGGTACATGAACTTCAAAATCTGGTATGATGGTATACAAACTTTACACTTTGCTAATACTTGGTTCAAAAATAGGTAAACTTGTCTCTTTCTTTATTTTTAATATCTTAATTTATTTTTATTTTCTCCATGCACGATGATCAAGCCCGTAACAACTGTTGGCCACTATAAGAAATTAAGTTTTATGTGACAATAAAAGTTGTCACATAAAACAATTTGTGACAACAGGATCGCAGGTAGTAACAGCGTTACAACTTTTCAAAGTTGTCATGAGATTTCAGTTCATTTTGCTATATTTTAAGTGACATCTTGCTTTATTTGTGATGGTTATTTTTCTTTTCTACTACAACAAAAGTTGTCATGGATAAAAATAATGTGACGAGAAATGTTGTCATGAATGATTGTAATATTTGTAAAAATATTTACGGTAAAAACAATCTGTAACGCAATTTCAACTTGCAACTCCGTGATAACTTTTTGTTGTATCCAATTATTTTATGTGACAATTTTTTAAGTTTTGTGACAACTTTTGTTGTAAGAAGTTGCAATTTTTATGACAATAATTCTTTATCATTGAAATCTACTTGTTACGTGAAATATGTGTTACAAGTTTGGATTGAAGGAAACTCTAAATTACATCATTTATTTTGGAATTTATAAAAGAACAATAATCAAGAGAAGAATTCCAATTATCCACTAGTGTAGAATGAGCTTTTTGGGATGGTTGTTTTGGGCTATTCCGGATGATCTGCAATACGGACGGTTCTTAGTAGATAACAGTCTAAAATGCTATTTTAATCACAAAACTGAATTTTTTTTAGTTGTGTAATACGTAAAAAGCAATACGGATGGTTCTAATACTATTTCATTATTGATACTTAATTACTATAAAATTGGATTAAAGAGAGGCCCTCTATTGTCATTTATTAATTACACATACACAAAAACTCCTAGAATCACATATTAATTACACCTACACAGAATATGAGAGACCTGAGCACATATTTATCAATAAATCAATATTTATAATCTTAACCTAGATAGTTTTCAAATTCGACACTATCCAATCAAACCAATTTTCTAATATGTCAAAAGCATTGAATAAACTAAACATAATTATCCATAATTCAGATACGGAGAAAATGAGCATCCTGTATCGATTTTGTTGGAGTTCACATGATTTCAACATTCTCAAGTTCTTCAAATAACATAAACATTAGAATTCAAAACAAAGCATGATTCAAATAAAAAAAATGGCTCTACTTTATTCAATAAATAGCCTCAACATCACATTAAATTTAGAAATGTTAGAGTCAGAAAGAGAACCTGAATCGTTCGATAGAGGGTCAGACTCAGCAACCATCTACCTACGAATACGAAATATGTGTGGTTAAATGCCGAAACACAACGCAATGTATTCAGCCGTAAATTGTTCATTCATACCAAATAAGTTATAGGCTGACTTTAATAGGAAAAGTTTTATGCTGTATGCAAAATAAAAGGCTCAAAAAGAGAGGGAATGAAAAACTCAAAAGAGAATCAATCAAAGTAAGCATTAAAACTAGATATAAAGATATGTCCATTCATTATTTTTTAAAGCTCTTTCAGATTCTACTTTAGAAAGCTTCTGAAGTTAAAAGTAACCAAATTTTAGGAAAAACGTATGTGCTGATTAGTCATGAACAGTAGTAAATTATTTAATAACATGGTAAGGAAAAAAATTACAACCAGTAGAATATTTCTCGAGCATCATAAGAAATGGACATACCAAACTCCAGCACATAATTCTTGGAGAGAACATAGAGGGTCATATTACTAGAGAGAGCTACTGGTTTGATTTGTGAAAAGTTTATTTAAGCAATAAATTGCATTTTGGGGTGCCTTTATGAGTAACTATGGCCACACAATCAGAACAATAGTTATAATTACCTTATTTTTACAAATGATGGACAAGAAACTTTTAGTATACAAGTCAACAGTAATGCAAACCTCCAAAACTCTGAACCCTTATTTCTTAGAACAAGCATAAACAGTAGCAGAAAAAAAACAAATACAGAAGGTCAAGAAGTAAAGCGAAGGATAAGCGCTATACGTGAAATAGAAGAAGGTGGTGACGTCGGTAAAAAAGAGACGATGGATGTGTGTGTACGTGCGTGTGCGTGTGTGTGCGTACGTGTGTGTGCGTACGTGTGCGTGCGCTTGTGCGTGTGTGTGCATGCATGTGTGTGTGTGTGCATGTGTGTATGAGCGTGTGTGTGTGTGTGTGCGCGTGTGTGTGTGTGCGCGCGTGTGTGTGCGTGTGCGTGCGTGTGTGTGCGTGTGTGCGTGTGCGTGTGTGCGTGTGCATGTGTGTGTTCCTGTGTGTGTTCGTGCGTATGTGTGTGCGTGTGTGTGCGTGTGTGTGTGTGCGTGTGTGCGTGCGTGCGTGGGTGTGTGTGTGTTTAGGGTCATAAAAAACATAACCATGAATACGGAATTACCTGTTAAAATTTTCTCGAAATCGAATAGGATCTTCTTAAGAACCATTAATAGGGTTTAAAAACAATATATATTTATCAAATATAAACTTACTTGGTAGTTCTTTTAAGAGACGGATGACATTAAAAAAGCTCTCAAGTGGAAGCTCTCCAAAATCACGTGCACGAACTCCTATAGAACCAGGACCGGTGCTAGTGGGATGGACGAACAATAAGAGATAAAACTCCAAAAATAATCAAATCCCAAAATCATGAGATGCCAAACATATTGCTATTGAAAGGTAGCTTCAGTTCACGTTTATACCATCCTGGCATTAGGTTTTTTTTTGTTTGTTTTTTCTATTTATACTTTATAGTCTAATTAGTCAATTAGGTTTAGGTTTAATTTAATTATAAATTTGGTCCAATTAATTTTAAGTTTAATATTTAAACTTCATAGTTTAATTCCTTGAACAAATTTGATTGTCAACTTTCATAATTTACAAATTAACACATGGATAAAATAAAATTTACAATTTAATTAAATTTTTTATACTACAAATAAATTTATTTAACTAAATTCAATTAATTAATTATTTTACTATGCAATACTTTACGATTAAATTTATTCAATTAAATTATGTGACATATGGATTTATTTAATTGTCAATTAAATAAATATCATATGTAAATACAATTTAATCAACTTAATTTAATTTAATTAATAATATACAATAAATTATATTATATTATACCATTAACTAAATTAATTTTTCTTGAAGTTATATAGATTATTCAATTACATTGACTTGATATGTCAATTAATTAATAATCAATTCTTCATCAAGTCTTATAATATTGCATGTACAAGGAATCTCAGATAAATAGTTCTAAGCGCACGATCTTTTGAGTCTGTCCTTATGTTGGCAATGAGATTCACACATGGACTGTAAGCAGATTCTAGCAAACCAATATAGCCACCAATTGGGATAGAGTACGGCCATCTATTAAAGATACTGAACCTAGTAGTTATCTCACAAAGTCCTTTGTCAGCTGACATCAATATGATGAATAAGAGGCATGGTGCTTATCACCCTTATGCAGTTCATTGTATTTCTTTATCTAGAATAAAATGATAAATACGTTAACAACTTATTGGACGTCCTTATCACTTTTGTTCTTCAAGTGGCCGTTGATTTATTTCGATTTATCAAATCGAATGGCAACCCTATCACTTCAACACTACTATTAATGTGCTCATGACCGAGCATCTCCATACTTGTAATTCATTAAATAAGGACTCGTTAATAATATACAAAAGCATACTAAATTCCTCATCAATAATAAGTTGAAATCAAGTTTGAGGACAACTAAGACCTATTCAGCAAATTGTCTATGACATATAACCATGTGACTTTGTTGTGTGGATCGGTCTAGCCCCATGTTTCTAACATGTGCCCATGTTCATGATCTACTTTACCAAGTGACATAGCAACTACATTACTATAGATCATCCAACATACAAGTCTTTTGTTTTATTGATTCTCAGTATTAAAACAGACTTGAGACATTTATGATTATCAATCAATTGATACTCTACTCATATTATAGCATAAGATATAAATGCAGTAGATTATTGCCTTTATAATGTGACACTGTATGAACCAATCCACGCAAGCACGCACGGACGCACCCACCCACATTCTTTGTTAATTAAGAGAGAATTGGAAGAATTTGTTATATAATTCCCATTGAGAAGTACAGTATTTATACACATTATAAAGTATCCAGATATGGAAAAGTAATAAATCTAATATAATGTAATTTAATCTCCCATATGCACGCGCACGCCCACCCACGCACGCACACACACATTCTTTGTTAATTAAGAGAGAATTGGAAGAATTTGTTATATAATTCCCATTGAGAAGTACAGTATTTATACACATTACAAAGTGTCCACATATGGAAAAGTAATAAATCTAATATAATGTAATTTAATCTAATTGCTGAAGACCCTCTATAGTATCAGCCTAACGTTATAATCCAGTTGTACAATCCATAACACTCCCCCCCAAGCTGGAGCATAAATATTGATTATGCCCAGCTTGGTACAAATGTAATTGACCCTATTACTCAGTAATGACTTAGTGAATACATCAGCTAGTTGATTTCCAATCCTGACATGTTGAGTAGATATCGTGCCATCTTCTAGTTTCTCTCGGGTAAAGTGATAATCAACTTCAATATGCTTATACACTACTACATAACTTCACAATTGCAATGCCCAAATGCAACGGTTCTGGCTATTGTAACAACAAAATGCAACGGTTGAGACTAATGCAATGCCAAGATGCAACCGTAGATGATAATGTAATACCTATTTGCAACGGTGGTCAATGATGTAACATTATTTGCAACGGCTGGCTCTATTTCTATGCTAA
>CATIWQ010471124.1:0-12931 GCA_949673415.1 Euphorbia schlechtendalii | reverse complement strand
CTTCCAAGTGATTGCATTGAAAGATGGACAATGATACTAACGAAGGCAATAAATTGGAATGATGATTTCCATTGTAGAAAACTCTAAGTTTGTCCATGTATGCCAATTCCAAGGTTTTTAGTTGGGGGAATATAATGTCATTCTTGATTAAATCTTGCTCATCTTCTTTTCCTATGTTTACTTCCATCTGCCCATTACATGATGATCAAGTCAATAAAAAAAGTTACTTTAGTACCTTGGATATGTAGACCGGTTTGAGTTTATTGGATAAACGACAAGTTAACAGTTGTAGTGAGCTAATAATGCAAACCTGTTGCTGGCTTGTAACATTTTTTGATTGTTTTCCCCTTCCAAAGAGACGTTTCGTTATGAGTTTTGATTTGTAACGAATGCTTGTATTCACAGTTGCATCACTCAGTTGAATTTTGCCATTATTATGCATTTGTTCTCTGCAAAAAATGGCCTCCATTTCATCACAAAAACATATCTCGAGGCTTTGGAGCTGTCTCAGTTGTGTAGCCACTGACAGTGAAAACACATATTTTAACTTCCTGCAAAACATAATCTGAACCTCACACAAATTACCAAAGCATGATCCTTCCATTTTGGACAAGTCAAGGCCATGCCATATTTCTTTCAGACTACACAGTCCAAATAGCTTCAGACTTTGAAGCTGAGAGAAGCTTGTCCATGGAATCTGCCCCGATGCTAAGTATTCAAGTTCCTTACAATCACTAATGCATATCTTCTTCCATTGTGGAATCTCATTATTTTCATCTTCTTTCGGATCCCATGTGATAATGCTCTTCAAACGCCTCAATTGTTTCAGTCTCAAGCTTTCAGATTTGCACACCAAAGCACTCATCCAACCCACTCTGAAATCATCCGCATCGACATCGAATACTTCCAGCATTTTCTTCCAATTTCCACTGGTTACAAAATCATATTCAGGACTAACATGACTACCCATAAACACATGAAATCTCGTTAGATTGTTTACCAACTTTTCTTGCAAAATCAAACCTCTAGGTAGGCTGATTCTAATAGCGGTTAGTGGAAGCAATTCTAACTCACTAAGACTTGCATTCATTCTTTCTCCTCCTTCTTCTTTGCGCCCCCAATTGATGAAGTCCAGCGGCAAATACAGTTCTTCTAGTTTCACCAATTTTGATAATACGCCTGCTGGAATATATTTGAGTCTCTCTCGGTTGAACCTCAGAAACCTCAGGTTACACAATAGTCTTATCTCCCTAGGAAAATCATCATACGGCCTTGCAGTGGAGAATGAAAAATTTTCTAGATCTCTCATTTTGTCACTGAGAAGATCGCCAATTCTAGGCCGCGGTTTTTTGTACCTGTTGTCTGATAGAGTCTCAGTGATACACAACGTTCGAAGTTTCTTTAGCATAGAAAGTGGATGTGAGAGTGAAGGGATGCTGAGAGTTAAGACTTTGAGATTTTGTAGCCCTTCAAATAGTCCTGTTGGAAGCCGGGCTGAATCACTCCCATAAGATAACTGGAGCAGATCAAGGTTTGGAGATTTAAAATTGAGGGGGTGCTGCTCTATTGTATTACACATAAATGAAATTGCTCTGCACTTTTGATACTCATCTCTCTCTAGGGGCCACTCTTTGATACGATTCTCACATCTTACAACATACGGATGTTTCAATTTCAATGACATTTCTACCCCGAAATCGCGACACATATCATTCACTTTGATAAAACAATCTTCATCGCCATCAAGGAGAAAAAAAGATTTTTTCAGTTGATGAATGATGCACTCAACTCGATCTCTTGCTTGATGCATGCTATCCACATTGTCAAATATTTGTAGGCCCTTCCCAAACAGAACCAAATCTTCAACTGGAATATTAAAATCTTCAGGGAATAAGCAGCAAAGATGAAACACTAACTGGGCTTCCCTGTCATTCAAAAGATCATAACTCAAGTGAATCATGGAAAACACTTTCTCCTTGTCTGAGATGCGTGCTCGATTTGATTTATGTAACCTGATGAGTAAATCCTTCCATACAGCTGGGGGCTTGCCTTTTAATGCAGAAGCAATAGTTAAGATGGGAATATGAAAGCCATCGCACTCATCCACAATCTTCCTTGCCGTTTTATGAAAACCAAAATCCATAACTGATTCGCCTGCTTTTTCTCTGAACAAATCCCAAGCTTCTTCATCTTCTAAAAAATTGACGTGGAATATATCATGGCTTCCAATTTTTGTGCACATATCTTCATTTCTTGAAGTGCAGACAATTTTAATGTTTTTGCCTGGTGAGGGAATTCCAATTGCTTTAAAATCTGTATCACTCAGCTCCCACCAGAAACCGCCCAATATTAAAAGACAATAATCTATCCATTGTTGTTGTAATTGTTGTAAGATGTCATTTTTTATTTGTTGCAGGTTAGGATTATGGGACACTGTAACCATTGCAGTCCTACAAAACATTTGCTCTCCTTTAATAACTATGGTAAGCATCTTCGCGAGTGAGGTAGCCCCATTGCCACAAATACCGCAGACACTGCATCCTTCCAATGCATTACAAATTCTTCTGACTATCGATGCCCTCGAGTCGTATTTTGATGGGCCAATATGTTCTTCAGCTTCAAATCTACGACTGATCCCGTCCATCCAATTCAGTCTATTGTCATCAACCGAGCTAGTTTCATTAAGCATAGAAATTCTGAATTGAGGTGCATTTTTTTCCATCATTTACCAACAAGTTTTTTTTTTAGATTGCAAGATCTGAGACATCAAAAGTTTAGTTTTAAGTTAAAATGAATCTGTTTTTTCTAATGAGTTCTGCATATTGTTATAAATTTCATGCAAGAAATAAATGACTCTGCTGCAAATTGGCCTTCACTGTGAGAAATGTTGAGAACTTTTACAGTAAAATAATTTATTTTCAAATAACTCAGCAAAAATACATGAGTTATTATTAGAAAGCACATTTAAAAGCAAAATCATAGAAAATTATGGTTGCCAAATCTTAAGGCCACAGTTTTATAGAAGATTTATAGGCACGCCTCGGGCATGCCTCACTCAAGGCTAAAATATTTCATACTAAACGTTGAAATTTTTTGATCTTAAGATTCTAACAAACTGTAAGTGCAATTTTTTTTAGGTTAGTAAGCCCCTAAGGCACTAACAAAAGCAGATATTCAGGAAATAAACAAAAGGAATTCATGTCAATGGGTCCGATTACAGTTCATATTAAGCAGAAGATGTAGTTCGTAGCAGTTTCAGCTCGTGTGTACTTATAAGTCGAAGAGAATATAGCCTAATTAGTTCAAATTGATCAACAAATTTATTTTCATTCAAACCTATCTATTACAAACATTTGGCAACAACAATATACATAAAAGATGATCAACTTGACTTTATCGATAAATGATAAGTGGGGTTAATTCCCTATTACACAAAACTCATAATTAGTTAGTATCAAAGTTTAATTGAAGAGATCGTGACTTTGAAAACAACATATAGCATAATTAAATAACTTACAAAATTAGTGATTAGACATATACTCATCAGCCACCATCAACCTTGCTCACTTATGCTCCTGCTGCTGCAAACTAAAACAGCGGGGTAATTGTTTTTCAGAACTATATATATGTTAGTAATATTATCTCCAAAGAAAAATACAACTTCTTACAAAAAATTGCCAAAATCTTATGAAAGATGAAACTATGAAGCAATCAGTTGAGTGGATAGAATTAATAGCAGAGTGGAAATGAGTTACGATTTCAAAAAGAGGAATCAAATTCAAAGTTTTAATCCAAGAAATTTAACTTCATTAATCCACTCATTATTTATTTATTTTAATATTCATAAAGTGTTTTTGGAGAATGAATAATTAAACTTTTTTCTATGTGAATAGCTTTTGTGTTTAATTTTGTATTTATTAGGTGTTGATGATAAGTTGGAATCTTCCGTTAGCTTTAATTAATAACAATATTAAAAATTCCAGCCAGCTTCTGCTATTGTTCGTAATTAAGGCCCTGTTTGTTGGATATGAAAATAAGTTAAAGGAAAATAATATGTAATTCAACATGAAAATTTAATGTAAATTTAAAAAAATATTTTCCCTCGTTAAAGATGAAAAAGTATATTCCCTTATTTTTCTGTCTCATTTCCTCCACTATTATCACCATCACTTCTTCCATCTACACCAACACATCTATCACTTTCTCCATCCCACTATTGCCAACCACCACCACCATCTCCTTCACATTGCCGCCGCCATCATCATCACATTTCCACCCTGCCAGCACCATCACCACCTCCACCCGGACACCACCATTTCCTCCACACCAACACGTCCACCACTCCCTTAAGCCCGCTAATGCCACGTTCACCAACACCATTACCATCGTCACCCAAACACCATCAGTCCATTTCCTCCACCATCTGACCAATACATTTGTCACTGCCCCCCATCCATTACCACCACCATCACCTCCTCCTTCACCGCTGCCCGCTACCGTCACTACAATCACTACATCTCCACCTTGCCACCACCACTTTCTTAACCCCACCACTTCTTCCTCCAGTTTCACCATCACATTACCCCCTCCATCTACATCTATTTTTATATTAAAGTATAATTGATATTTACTATAAATTTTTATATAATAATTATTATTTTATATTTTACATATATAAGTTAAAATATGATATATATATATATATATATATATATATTCAAATTTGTGCTTGGAAATGTAAACAAATATTAGAAAATATTTTACAGTGATGTAGCCAAATATAGAAAAATAATTTATTTTCTTGCACAACATTTTCCTCCGCAAAACATTTTCACTTACACAATATTTTCTTGCAAACAAACAGGACCTATCTTTGAAAATCAATTAAGGTCATCTCCAACTCAATACCTTATATTCTTTACTCTAAACTTTATTTTTACAATTTCTACTCTATTTATAGAGTTGATAAAATAAATTTACTCCAATTTTCTACTCTAAAAAAATCCCTTTATCTTATTATTATTACTATCATATTATATTCTTTTTATTATTAAATAAAATCACTGTTTAAAAAATCCCCACCTAGGTCCGCCTAGACCTCGCCTAAGCGCTATTTTGAGGATCGTCGCCTGGCTACGCCTAGCGCCTAAACCCTACTGACTAACGCCTAAGTCCACCTAGGCCTCGATTAATCCCCGCCTAGGCCCCGATTCACCTTCGACCGCCCAACTAGCTCCTAGCGCTTTTTAAAACACTTCAAACATAATATATTTTGCCTGTTAGATAAATATAAATTTAAATATATAATGCAATTCATATTTAATCAATTATGCTTATGTTGTATGGGATTGTTAATTGGGGGTAATAGGATTACCTTGAAGTAGGTAACAAAATTAACCAATAGGGTTAATAAATTTGATTTATGTGTAACCAAATAACAAAAGGTAATCATATATTTTATTTCCCTTTCCTCAAGATCCCCAACCAAACGCCCCCGGAAACATTTGAAAACTTTGTAAGAGCTTACTTCACATGTTTTTGGATAAGTTAATCAAATTTTTCATAATTTGCCATATATTGACTTGCTTCTTCACACGATTTTCGTACTTTCTTTAATGAAGATATAACAGCTGGGGTTTTCGCTTTTATTGCTGATGCGGTTTTTACTAGAAATTGACAAGGATTCTAAGGAAGGCAGTAGAATGGAATGATGATTTCCATTGTAGAAAACTCTAAGCTTGTCCATGTATGCTAGATCCAGAGTTTTCAGTTTAGGAAATAGAGTTTCATCCGTTGCTACATTTTGCTCATCTTCTTTTCCAAGGATATCTTCCATCTACACATGACATGATGAAATCAAGAAACAACGGTTAATATAATACAATTTTTTTGAATAAGATTAGGGTTAGGAAGAAAGTAGCGAGGGTGACATAAATCCCTCAGTGAGTGCGCCTCTTACGGCCCACACCCGAAGGCAGGCCATGGAACAAACACCATGGGGGGATCCGCCCTTCCCCACTACAAAAAACCCCCCTAAGATTTATTAAGATAAAAGAAAAAGAAAAAGAAATACAAAACGAGTCCAGCGAATGGCCAAAAAACAAAAAGCCAACGCAAAAAGAACAAACGCAGCTAGAGTAGTTGAATCTATAATTAACTCTATTCATTCTATCATGAATTAAAAAAGGCAAGCAAAAATGCGGAGCAGAGTCCCAAGTCTCAAGAGCTTGCATGATTCTACCATAGGCCGCAGGAGCATCTGCAACACGATTCCCCTCTCTATAAATGTGAGAAACGACGAGACTTAAATTATTCATCTTGACCAAGCATTCCTTCCATGCCGGCCGAAACAACCAAGGAACATTCATGTGCCTATTGCGGAGCAACAAGACAACATACATCGAATCACACTCAAGCCAAACACGAATCCATCCCTTGTCATGCGCATAAATAATAGCATAAATTGCCGCCTTTAGCTCAGCCAAAAAAGAGTATGAGACGCCAATAGAGAAAGCAAAACAGTGAAGCACCTCATCATTTTCATTCCTAAAAATGCCACCGCAACCCGAATCTCCCGGAGAACCCATTGAAGAAGCATCCGTATTAACTTTGACCCAATCCTTCGGGCGGGCTGACCAAAGAACAGGAATGATCCTGGGGGCTCTGCTGAAACGTGGCTGAATCTAGAGGGATCTCAAAATATTCATTTCAACCGTCGAATTCCACATATACCCAAAACCCAGCTTATCTGTATTTCTCAAGACAGCCCATAGCCTATGCAAAATATGATGTATATTTGGCTGAATGCTGTCAAAAATACTGCTGTTGCGCGCATGCCAAATCAGCCAAATAATTGTTACTATCCCGGAGTTCCAAAGTACCTCAATCTGTTTGCTAAAGAGGTGAGTCCTTGCCGAATCAACAACATCAACCAAGCCCCCATTTAAATCAATTGCTCTTCCAAAAAGCGAGCTCAAAGCAGTCCAACATTGTCTCGCAAAAAAGCAAGAGACAAAAAGGTGATCAATTGTTTCACAATTATGAGAACAAGGTGCACAAACAGAAACTACATTAATACCTCTCCATTGAAGCACATCATGAGTAGAAATATACTCAGTGATTGCCTTCCATGCCACCAAAGAATGGGAAGGAGCTATTGTCTTGTGCCAAAGTTTTGTAAATCGAATACATTGTTGCGTTTCCGGTTGAAGCCAACGGTAGAAAATCTTTACCGTGAAAGACCCATTGATTGCCGGCATCCAAATCATCTCATCCTTGTTATCCAATCGTTGTATGATGCATTGTGATCGAATAACCTCATATACATGTCGAATAGACTTCCAAATACTAGAGTTATGGATGAAAACTCGTTGTTGAGAATTGCGGAAAAAATGAGATTTCAGCAGCCTAGTAACGCTTGAAGCAGACCCAATCAGGCTCCACGCTAACTTTCCCATCATCGCCGTATTCAAATCGTCGATAGATTTCAGACCCAATCCCCTACAACCAATTAGCTTCTTACAAGTACTCCAAGGGGCTGTAACCAATTTCCTTTTATCAACAGCACCTGTCCAAATAAAATTCCTTGCTGAAATTTCCAGCTGATGTAATAAGCTCTTAGGCCACTTATAGATCATGAAAGAGTGAAGCAACGAGCTATTAATCACTGATTGGACCAGCACAATTCTTCCCGCCATCGACAAAGCATTTCCCATCCATCTAGCAAATTTCAGCAATACTTTATCAAGCGAATGACGAAGATTCGCTGCTGTTGGAGCACCACGAAAAAGAGGAACACCCAAATAATTAAAAGGAAGCTTGCCAATTCGAATCCCGGTAAAGCTGGCCAGCCTAGTCGCCCTTGTTGAACACATCGATTCACCGAAATAAATGTTAGATTTGCCCCAGTTAACCCGCTGACCCGAGATGTTACCATATCGATTGAAAATCTCCTTCAATTGTCTCATATTTCTAACTGACGCCACTCCAAAGAGAAGGACATCATATGCATAAAGCATGTGAGAAGGAAATAAGCTATCAGCGGTGTATTTCATTTGTTTCAACTTTCCGAATTGGACCATCCTCGTGATGTAACGACTTAAAAAGTCTTCAGCTAGAACAAATAAGATCGGGGACAGCGGATCGCCTTGTCGAACTCCACGAGTGCATTTAAAAAAATCAAATAGAGAGAATATCAAAATTTAACGAGGTTCGGCCAATTATGCCTACGTCCTCCGACACTACCAAATTAATATTTCATTTGAAGAAATATTACAAGAGAGATTTAGAAGATACAATTGCCTTAAAAAGGAGGAAGGCTAATTGTTTTGGGATGAAAATGAAGTGAAGGGTTCAGGCCTATTTATACTAAAATTAAGCCACCCATCCATTAATGATCAACCACTCCATTTGACAAATTTGCCAACTTTTAACCAAAATTTACCAACCACTTAACTAAGCCAATTTTTTACTTTCTTCAAGTGAGACTTTGTCACTTGTAATTACGAATCTCCACCTTGACAAAGTTCACATCTTCAATCTCTCATCTTTGTGTAGTGTCTTTCACTGCAGTCTTCAAGTTTTGACAGTATTGATTATGTCCAAACAATATTGGAACATTGATCAAATTTACCACCTTTGTCAACATATCAGCTGGATTCTCAGTGGTTCGAATCTTCTGAATTACAACTCCAACTTCTTTGAGAACCTCTCGAATGAAATGATAACGAACATCAATGTGCTTCGTCCTTGCATGATAAACTTGATTCTTTGCCAACATGATAACACTCTGACTATCACAATGTACTTTTACATACTTCTGTTGAATCCCTAATTCACCAAGTAACCCTTGAAACCAAATTGCCTCTTTTACAGCCTCTGTGCACGCCATGTATTATGCTTCTGTCATAGACAAAGCAATTGTTGACTGTAATGTAGAACTCCAACAAACTGGTGCTTTTGCTAAAGTGAACACATAACCAGTAGTTGATCGACGTTTATCTAGATCACTAGCATAGTTGGAATCACAATATCCAACTACATATTGACCACCTTTATCTTGTTGATATACCAGTCCAACATCCACGATGTTTAGAATGTACCGTATAATCTATTTCATAGCTTGCTAATGCTCCTTTCTGGGATTATACATGTATCTGCTTACTACACCAACTGCGTGTGAAATGTCAGGTCTTGTACACACCATAGCATACATTAAGCTACTAGTAGCACTTGCATATGGCAATTTTGACATATATGCTTTTTCAGCTGCATCCTTTGGAGATAACTCTACACTGAGCTTGAAATGAGAAGCAAGTGGCGTACTAACAGATTTTGACTGTTCATTGATGCCAAAACGTTTTAGTACCCTTCTCAAATATTCTTTCTGAGTTAAACACAATCTTCCCAAATCTCTATCTCTGCTTATCTCCATGCGAAGAATCTTCTTTGCTTCACCAAGATCCTTCATTTCAAATTCTTCATTTAATTGAGTTTTTAACATCTCAATTTCGTATAGGTTCTTGGAAGCTATCAACATATCATCAACATAAAGAAGAAGATATATAAAAGATCCATCTTGCAGCTTTCGCAAATATACACAATGATCATATTTGCTCCTTGTGTACTTCTGTCCCAACATAAACTTGTCAAATCGCTTGTACCATTGCCTCGGAGATTACTTCAATCCGTACAACGATTTTTCAAGTCTACAAACCGTAGCTTCTTTTCCAGCAACTTTGAATCCTTCTGGCTGAACCATATAGATTTCCTCCTCCAAATCTCCATGTAAAAATGCAATTTTTACATCCATTTGAACCAATTCCAGATTAAATTGTGCTATGAAAGCCAACAAAATGCGGATGGAAGAGTGTTTCACAACTGGAGAAAACACCTCATTATAATCAATTCCTTTCGTCTGAGCGTAGCCTTTAGCTACCAACCTTGCTTTGTAGCGAACATTAGTTTTGTTAGGAAATCCATCTTTCTTTACATAGACCCATTTGCACTCAATTGCCTTCTTTCCCTTCGAAAGGCTAGCTAGCTTCCACGTCTGATTCTTCTGAAGGGATTGCATTTCTTCAAGCATGGTATTCCTCCACTTTTCTGCTTCTGAACTTTTGACTGCTTCTATATAAGTGGTAGGGATGTCATCATTTACGATTGGAGATGCATAAGCCACCATGTCAACAAAGCGAGCATGCTTTGTGATTGTTCTTTGTGGTTTTCTCAATGAAATTGGATCAAGTTGCTGCAGAGATTCTTGCGTTTGAACATCTTCCTCATCTGAATCCTCATCTACCATAGGAGATTCTTCATTTGCTGGACTAATCACATGCCTTTCAAACTCCACCTACTTTAGAGTACCATCTGTCTGTTCAGATGTTACCTTCCTTAATATGGTAGAATCATCAAAAGTAACATCCCTGCTAATGATAGTCTTCTTGGTCTCTAGGCACCAAAGATGAAATCCCTTTACTCCTGAGTCTATCCACAAGAAAATAGCTTTCTTTGCTCGAGGATCTAACTTTGACTCCTTCACATGATAATATGTAGTAGAGCCAAATATGTGTAAAGAATCATAATTTGTAGCAGGTTTTTCGGACCATTTCTCAAGTGGTGTTATACCACCAATAGCACTAGATGGTAGGTGATGGATAAGGTGGCTTGCATATGTAACAGCTTCTGCCCAAAATTGCTTGCCCAATCCAACATTGGATAACATACATCGAACTTTCTCCAACAAGGTTCGATTCATGCGTTCTGCCACTTCGTTTTGCTGTGGTGTATGCCTGACTGTGAAGTGTTTGACAATGCTGCTTTCTTCGCAAGCTTTCGTAATTATATCACTCTTGTATTCTCCACCGTTGTTTGTTCGGATATGTTTGATCTTTCGTCCCGTCTGAGTTTCCGTCATATTTTTCCATTTAAGGAGAATTCCAAACACTTCATCTTTGGTCTTCATAGTATATACCCAAATTCTCCGGGAAAAGTCATCAACAAAGGTGACATAGTAGTGCTTCCCTCCAAGTGAAGCTGTCTTGGAAGGTCCCTATACATCAGAGTGCACATAGTCCAAAATACCTTTAGTATCATGGATTGCAGTTCTGATAGGTGTAAATTATGTAATTAATAGCTAGACATTATTGGGTTGAAAATGATTGCAATTGAGCAGATTTTATGAAGTTCTTCTTGCATTTTAGGTTTTCTATCATGGAAGGAGGTCTCCTAGGCGCTGCAAACAAAAAGGAAGAAAACGGAGAAAGGCAGGCTGTAAAGGAGGAGGAAATCAGTGATGACATCACCAGGAGAGAGGAACTATTTTAGTTAGAAAGTAATTTTAGTTTCTTTTAGGCAAACTTGGTTTGTAATCTTCTTAGTTTAGTTGTCCACTTAATTAGCAAGTGGGCATTTTATTATTAATTTCAAGTATAATGGTAATGATGATTGGATTTTGTATGGCTGATTTTATTTAGCAAAACTTGGACAGCAGAGGGCCACATCCCTCTTTTATTTTGGGCGGGAAAAAGAAAGGGGTATATCCCCTTTTCTCTTCTTTTGTTGTCGCCAACTATCATCTAAATTTTCTCTCTACTTTTCTGCCATATTTACTTAGCTTTTAAGTTCTTTTCATTAATGGAGTTGGTTGAGCTATTAATGGAGATGGGTGAGTAGTCTTTCTTCTATTTCAGTTGCCCTTATAAAAGGCAGTCTAAGGAGATCTTCCCTCCACTATAAAGTATTTCTTCCTTGCTTTGCTTGAATGTTTGTGTGAATGAATACATTATATTATTTAGATGAAATTTGATCACTTTCATGCATAATATTGAGTGGTAAGGATCGAAAGGTGATCCACTCAGTATAGAAGACCTTCACACACATATTTAACATGAGATTGAAAAATAAATGTTTGTATGCCTTGGGTTCCATTTGATGGATGATTAACCAGACTTAATGCTACTTTGTTGTTCATTTGAAGGACTGAAAAGTGAAACATGTTCAGTTTAGTAAGAAACTAATTTTGCTTAATATGCGGTTTAGGTAAATAAGGTTAAGAGATCTCGGAACAAGATTGCTAAGTAAGGGTTTGTGCTGAAAGTAGGAAAGATTGCCTTAGATTGTCATGAGGGTGGAATGAACTGGAGCCCTTCATTAATTTAGCTTAAATCAATTTCCAATTCTATTTTAGATTAGTTTTAAATTGTTAATCAAAACCCCCAATTTTAAGAATACTGAAATTTAATTCCATTAGCCCGTTTATTAGGAAAAGTGCAAACTGACTTAAAGACCTCCCTGTGGGATACGATACTCTTGTTTGCCACTTTGCAATTAGACACTAGTATACTTGCTAGGTGTGCTACATTCCGAGAGCAACAAGTTTTTGGCGCCGTTGCCGGAGAGCAACTTATGTGAAAGTTTGTTATCTTTGACTATAAATTGGTGATTTTAATTTTTTTTGTTCATAGTTTTGTAGAAAACAGGTTTTTAGAAGACTTCCTTATGCATGAGAAGAGCTGGAAGAGAACCACCTATTTCTATCAATCCTGAAATTCAAAGGGAGTGTAGAAGGAGAAGTGGTGTTGTAAGAAGAGCTCGCGCAAGGGAAAGAATGGAGGAAAAAAGAAGAGAATGTGAACGCCAAGAGAAAGAAAGGCTTGAGGCAGAAAGAGCTGAAAGAGAAAGGCTAGCTCAACATGAAGGAGAGGATGAAATTCAACCTCCACCAAGAAGGCCATCCTTGAGAACTTACTTGGAGCCCAATACAGAAGGCCACACTTCATATATTATAATTCCACAAGAAGGAGACAACCTATTTGAAGTTAAAGGCTATATGGTTCACATGCTGCAAGCCTTTGTTCAATTTGGAGGAATCCCACTAGAAGACCCAAATACTCAAGTTCAAGACTTTGTAGCCATGTGCAACACTTTCAGA
>CATIWQ010471106.1:0-10305 GCA_949673415.1 Euphorbia schlechtendalii | reverse complement strand
TGTTGGCTCACTAAATAGTGTTATAATCGCAGATCCAGTGATTATAAAAAATCTTGTTAACCCTGAAATCACTCTTAAAGTTAACTCAAAAGCGTATAACTTGATTACTATAAATGATGCAAAATAAAATACTCGTTATGGCACATAGACATATCATAAACTTCAAAATAGAATTTATAAGCAAAAAACAAAGTAAAGTTGTAAGGTATGCAAGTGAAAGCTAAAGTTGATCAAATCATATCCACTCTTTAATGGGAGTCATCAATTCCCATAATTTCTATGTCTACTTTGAATTTGGTCTCGACTTGTACAGAACCTCCGCTAAGATGTTATTCTTTGTGAATCTCGTACAAAAGAATGTTGAAGAATGAAAAATTTTATTGATAAGTGCTTTGTAATTACACTCATACAACAAACGCTCCAATTTCTGTAGAAATATAGTGATTGAAATGGGAATCGACTCACTTATACATTTTTCTCGCTAAGACTTTGAACGTAGCGAAATCTAGATATTTACACTCTCTATCTAGAAATGCATACTATCATTCAATGCTTTCTATGCATCAAGTACACACCCTCACTCTTTGTACAAAAATGGTTGGGTTTTGAACCCTATTTATAAAGTGTGAAGGGTTGTGTCTATCCAAACGAATAGTCATGTCCATTGGCAAAGAGTTGCATCATATCAATGTGATTGGATGCAAAGATTCATCCTCATCCACAATGGAAAGGAACCTTTTCATGATTGGTTAACTTCCAAAAGGTGTCTTTTCAGTTGGTAGTTGATGAAGGTTGATGGTGGTTGATCGTTATTGTCTGGCTATTGTTAGTTGAATAGAGATAACAAATAACCGTCACAAATCGCGATAGTGAATCATATGTCGCAATCGTGAACATTGGTTGGTAGTTTTCTTCTTCATCTTCTTCTTCTTCTTCAATCATCGGAGCCTTGCTAGGACGATGTCTAGAATTTGGATCAGATGGGCCAAAGGAAGAATCTTCATGAGTCGAGATAAGTTTCTTGGTGCAGTTGGAGTAGGAGTAGAAAGAATAGACTCCATCATTCTCTTGAAGAAGTCCGATATATTGAAAATACTCACCCGGTTGTTAAATGTAGGGGAGTTCATTTAGTGCACCCAAGATGATGGTGGTGATAATTTCGGCCGCCCTAATCTCGTTCCTCATGCTCGTTGAATTCTTCTTCATCAAGTAACTCCGCTTTTTGCTTATTCATTATGCAAGAAAGAACAAACAAATATATCTTTTGGACTTTGGTGTTCTCTACTCGACAAAATGTAGAAGTGGTAAGGTATTTGTGGAGTAGAAGAAGATAATCATCCTTACTAAGTTTAATTGGAGAATTTTTGGGATCGAAAACTCTCTTACCCGTTAAATCCTCCCAAATTCGATTTGCTAAAAATCCATCATGCTCGATGAATTTTCTATTTCGAACCTGAACCAAGTACTCATCATCTCTCTTGTGACAGTATAATGTCTACCTAGGTTACTAGATTGAATCACCCACTTCTTCTTATCTTCAAAATCGAATGTCACTAGACATTCCAAAATCTAATCATGGTTTTGTGGAAATCGCATTCCAAAAATCATGATTAAACTAAGATCAGCAAGATACATCCCCATTAGCTCATGGAGGCCTAAAGTCTCCAAGAAAACAAAATAAAAAAAATCATACCGTTCATCTCCAATTTTTTCAAAACTTGGAATCTTTTCCCATCTTCACATGAACGAATTAGAAAAGGACAACCATATTCTTGTTGATAGTTTGGGATTTCTCTTCTATTCACGACTACCTTAACACGAGGCATGTTGGTTTTTTGAAGTAAAGGTTGAAAAAGGTTTAGAATGTAGAAGAATAGAGATGAAATAATTAGAACTTTAGTAAGCTTTTGTAGAAGGTTGTGGTGGATATGGATTCAATCTAGACCTTTATATAGAATTCTAATAGGTCATTGATTTGCCAAAATAGTCAATATAGCCATTTTTCCTTCAAACCAGTGATCGCAAGATTTCGAATCTAATGACAATGAGGGGTTATATTCTAAAATGAAGCCAAAGACCTTGTTCCCCACTTTTCTACCGATAAGATAAAAGTTTAAAATATGAACTGGTGTTGTCAATACTCTTATCTAAATAGAAAAATGGTGATCGCTACAAGTATACAGTTACAATGTAGTTTTAAAAGATATCGATCCCACAGGGAAGGACCCGCTCTGAAGATCAACAAGAGAAACGAAATAAAGAAAATAAAATAGATTTGATTTTAGTTGGGAGGGTTGGAATGATGGATGAATAGATAAATGTATGAAAGATTAGAGAAGATAAAAGTATATAGATTTTCCCTACGAACAAGTATAGCAAACAAAACATGCAAGGTCATCAAAGATATTACGTTCACTAGATTAATTTAACATACTCGATTCTAGACACTCAGATATTCAATTATTCACTGCAGAGCAGCACATGAAATGACTTTTCTAAATCTAGTGCAAACTAATAAAGACGATTATGTAAACATGGATAACAATATTACTATGCTTAGTACGGGTCACTCTCACATAGCCATATTTAGCAAGTTACCATTCCAAAAATGTTTGCTCACTAAATAGCATTATAATCACATATCTAGTGATTATACATAATCTCGTTAACCCCGAAACTACTCTTAAAGTTAACTCAAAAGCATATAACTTGATTAATACAAAAAACTCAACACGAAATACACATTATGACACATAGAAATATCATAAACTTCAAAATAGAAAGTATAAGTAGAAAGCAAAGCAAATTTGTAAGGTATGCAAGTGAAAGCTAAAGTTGATCAAACTGTATACACTCTTTAATGGGAGTCATCAATTCTCACAATTCCTACGTCTGCTTTGAATTCAGTCTCGACTCGTACAGAACCTCCGCTAGGATGCTATTCTTTCTGAATATCGAATAAACGAATGTTGAAGAATGAAAACTTTTATTAATAAGTGATTTGCAATTACACTTATACAATAATCGCTCGAATATGTAGAGAAATCTAGTGATCAGAATAAGGATTCAAATCACTTATACATTTTCTCGCTAACACTTACGATCGTAGTAAAAACTAAATAATTTTTCTCTCTATCTACACATAACACCACTTAATATCATGCACTCAATACAAACCCTCCTTGTTGTCCATGAAATTGGTGAATTTGGAACCCTATTTATAGAGTTCGAAGGGTTGCATCTATCCATATGAAGAGTTGTGTCCATTGGAGAAAGATTGCATCACTTCATTGTGATTGGTTGAGAAGCTTTAATCTTATCCACAATGGATAGGCACCTTTTCATGATTGATTGACTTCCAAAAGGTGTCTTTTTGTTTGGCAGTTGATGGCGGTTGATGGTGTTTGATCTTTCTTATCTGGTGGTTAGTAGTTAAGAAGATCTAACCAAAAAATTGTCCAAGTCGCGATCACGATATATATGTCACGACCGTGAATACTTGTTTTGCAATTTTCTCCTATGAAGAATACTAAGTCACGACCATGAGTGGTTGTCATGACTGTGAAATGTGTTTTTCTTCAGAATTCTCCTTGTAACTTTACCAATCTTTGACAGCTTCGATCCTAAGCCAAATCTTTAAGTTCCACGCATCTTTTTGCACCTTTTTCACTCATTTTAGATAGAATTCCACTTGAGATCATTTTACTCCCAAGATTTACCTTGTATCTACATTTGCACCAAAAACAACTACATACCACGTGAAATCTTTTATATGAAGTATAAAAATGACTTAAACTATAGTGCTAAGTGTATAAAATTAATATGATAATAAGTGTAATTATACACTTATCATACCCCCCACACTTAACTTTTTTTACCTTGTCCTCAAGGTAAATTCAACAGAAGTGTATAAATTGGTAATCAAGTTCGTACCTCGACGAAAGACTATTGTAGTGAGTACCACATTCCCACATTGCAAAAGATTCAAGTAGAAGTCCGAAATTTCCCACAAATTAGTAATGTGCAATTTATATAGTTTAGTTGCATAACTTTGCTCTTAATGGAGACTCAACCGAATCTCATCTTCATAAAAGCATTATATGCATACTTGAATATTTCCTTCTGTTAAGCATAGTATAAAGGACATAGAAAGCACATTTTGATTAATTTTTCTTAAGGCATTTTTAGGTAACCTAGGATTCTAAAACACTCTTAGTGGTTGCATTTTATGCTCCATACCACTCTCCCCTTTTTTCAGCGGTTGGATTTTATACTCCATACCACTCTCTCATTTTTTCTTTTAAGCATATGTTTTTTAAGTACTTTGTACTCATTTTTCATGCTATGCTTTCTTTTCTTTTTTCACTCATTGTATGGTTGCAGTTTTTGCTCCGTACCATTCCTCACCTTTTGCATAACTCATTGGTTATCCTCTCTTTCTTTTATTTTTCTTTTAATACCCTCATCCTTTATTGATCAATTACAAAGTATTATGGCTATAGTTTCCCAACACTTTAAACACACTCAATACTTATAGAACTTATTTGAGATTTGCGTATAAAACTCATAGTAAGAATACCATTAGATATTACTCCATTTAAACTTATTGGAAGCATTAAGCTAAAACTATATAACTTATACTAATTCATGTTGCATTGAAATATAAATTGAAACTTACTTGGAATATTGCTATTGAATGTTACTCACCACTCATCCTTGCCAAATGCTAAATATTGTGCTAAAAACGCTCATACCCTCAATGTGCCTCAAACTCGAAACAAAAATTTTGTTCAAAATTTGCACTAACATTAAACTTGTAATACTTAATACTCAACATAACCTTGGATAAATGTTAGTAAAGTATAAGAATAGATAATGTATAAATGACACGAAAATCAACAAAAATTTTCAAATTCTTCGATTTTACGAGATTTTTACAAATGTCCCCCCACACTTAAAGAACAAAATGTCCTCATTGTGAGACATTTAATAAGAATCAAAATTTAAGACACACAACTAAAATAAAATAAAAGAATGAAATTGAACCCGTTTTACTCTTCAAAACTCGAATCTGGTGGACTCGGTGAGATTTCTAAATTTTGTATTATGAAATATGTAGTCAACTTGTGGTTCAGTGATATGTTGGATTTTATCAGTTGACGAACATCTTGCTGTATTGAGGCAATGTCTATACACGCTTGGATGACATCTTTCACGAACTTTCCTCTCCAAGTATCTTGTGTACTTCCCAAGGCTTGTCTTGAATTACTACTTTTGAATTGACCTTCTTCAACATCCTCTTCATCGGGTTGGTTTTCTCATAAAGTAGATTCATGCTTCGGTATAAGCTTTCTTATCCTTACTTCATATGGTAGGAACGTAAACTTTCCTCCTTCTTCTTTCACTAATCCTGCTCTCTTCATGTATACTCCTCCAAAAAATTCAATTTCTCCCTTGGATTATAGTGGTAGGGTAATTGATTTTTCACTCCCAAAATTATCCCACAAATCGTATTTGCACCTCTAACTCTAGCCTTTTTATGTGTAGTCTGACTAGCGATGGATTCCAAAATATAAAATGGAAACTTTGGTCGAAACTGCTAAACTACGCACTCCAATATTTCCAAGTCTTTCATTAACACTTTAGTTATTTCATGTCGGAAGAAAAGACTTTGAGAAATAAATTTGTGAAGGTAGAGTAAGCTATTACTTTGGATGTTCTTGTTGGCTGAATTCTTGACATCGTATCGATCCAATCCCATTAACTCAGTCCAAACATCTTCATCTTTCTCAATTTCATCATAATTTTCTCCTAAACAAAACCATTTGATTAAATCCATCATTGTGAATTTATATTTTTCTCCTTCATTCCTGAATTTCTTCTTCATAAAGTTTCCATCTTCAGCAACAGTTACCAAGAATTCGAGGACCCATTTCTTGTTAAAAGGAAATCGCATATTCACAAAATTTCCCAATACAAATAGTGAAAAATATCCTTCTACTTCGGCATGAATCCCAGCATCAATAGCAAAAGTAGGATTGTAGAAAATCGTACCGTGAAAATCAAAGTTCTTGATTCTCAAGTATCTTTCCAATTCTTCATCACTAAAGATTGGAAAGGGACAACCAACTTCGTTTTGTCAATTCATCACTTTGTTATTCCTCTTTGATGATGTTACTTTCTTCGATGCCACTAAATTGAAATTCGCCAAATTTGTAAAGGAGATTTGTAATATAGGAAACTTGTCTTTCAAAGGATTGAGATTATGAATAAGAGTTTTTATGAAAACAAAATAGGAAAAGAGGTTATTTATAGAGAAATTAGGATAATTATTGCCTTTCCAATGGATATATGATAAATATAACCGTTAGAATATAGCTGATAAAACAGTAATTGCTGTGTAGATTGCACAGGTCGCAATTGCGAGAGTAAGTCACGATCGTGACTTTCTCTTACTCAAAAATAGAAAGCTCAGATTAAACTGATCATGAGTGTGATACAAGTCATGGTCGTGATACATTAAAATCCAAAAGTTTTTGTTCTTTTCTTTTATTTGAAAAAAGCTATACTAATACATAAAAAAATAATAAAAATATACTACTATATTATACTATATATATATTAGAAAAATATAAGAGATTTAGGGATCAACGGAGTCTTTAAACCCCTTAACTTCATACTCATGGATGAAATCTAATTTAACAACTTCTTGGATGCAAGCATCGATCAAGTCAAGTTTCATGCACATATCTTCATCCATTTGATATTTATCAGCTTTACCCATGTTAAATTCAACAATATTATCTCCTATTCTTAATTTAATTTTACCTTTCGAAACATCTATTAATGCCTTTCCAGTATGCATAAAAGGTCTTCCTAAGATTATAGGAAACTTTTCATCATATGCAAAGTCTAACACAACAAAGTCTTTTGGGAAAACAAATTTATCCACTTTAACTAGTACATATTCTATTATGCCATAAGGATGTTTAATAGATTGGTCAGCCAACTACAAGACCATATTTGTCCTTTTAACTTCATCATCAAGCTTCAACTCATTGAAGATCGATAACAGCATAAGATTTATACTGGCCCCAAGATCACATAAACATTTTGGAAAAGAAATGTTTCCAAGTTTACATGGAATTGTGAAACTTCCTGAATCTTTTAGTTTAGTGGGCATTGTAGCAGTTATTATTTTGCTACAATCTTTAGTTAAAGATACTTTTTATATTCCTTCTAAACTACATTTTCTAGATAAAAGTTCCTTGATAAACTTACCGTAGTTAGGAATTTGAGTAATGGCTTCAATAAATGAAAGATTGATTTCCAAACCTTTAAGTTTGTTGATGAAATCAATTAATTGTTTATCTTCATTCTTCTTCATTCTTTGTGGAAATGGTGGTTGAGGGTGATTAACCTTTCCGGATTTAGATTGCTCATTCATTCCTGCACTATCATTTAACTTACTCGTATTTTCATCTGGTATATCGACAACATCATTAGCAAGCATACCCGAAGGATTTGATTCATCTAGTAATTTACCACTTCGAAGGGCTATAGCATGCACATTTTCTTTAGGATTTCCTTCTGTGTTACTTGGTAGATGGACTTTTCATCTAGATGGAATAGCACTCACTAATTGTCCAACTTGTATCTCTAAATTGTGAATGGAAGATGATTGATTTTTAAACATTTGATCCATCTTATTCTCTAACTTTTTGTAACATTCTTCCAACTCTAATTGTTTATTACAAACTCCTTCTAGAAATTTATCTATCTTACTTGTTAACTGCCCTATTCTATAAGTACTTTGATAATTCTTTTGATTATCACCATACTTCCAATTAGAATTTCTATAGTTATTTCCATTATTTCCATAAGAATTCCCTTGACTTTGAATATAACTTAATTGCTCCCCTACACATGGGTTAAAGTTACACTCAAAAGCTGTATGTCCAATTTAACCACAATTTGCACATGTCAAAGGGTTATTCTTACTTATATGCATGTTATCTATTTTGTTAGATAAAGCAGAGTGCTTGCATAACAGAAATAGAATCTAATTCATTAACCTTTTTAATTGAACTAGAAGATGTGAATGAGTAGGATAAGTAATACTTACTTGTGCTCTTTCCACTGGCCACATACTATTGTTACTTGCCGTATCTTCCAAAAGTTCAAAAGCTTTTTTACTAGTTTTCATCATAAGAGATCCTGCAGCCATAGCATCAATTGTTCCTCTTATTGCATGATTTATTCCATTGTAGAAAGTTTGCATAATAACATTCTAAGGTAATCCATGACGAGGATAAACTCGTTGAAGTTCCTTATAACTTTCCCAGGCTTCGTATAAGGATTCACTATCTTTCTAGGTAAAGGAAGTGATTTCTTTAATGAGCCTTGCAATTTTTGTTGAAGGGAAATATTTAGTTAGAAAGGCTTGGTCTAATTAGTTCCCAGTAGTGATTGAATTTGGGGGTAATGAATTCAACCAAACTTTTGCTTTATCACAGAGTGTAAAGGGAAATAAGTGAAGTTTAACTGCTTCATTAGGAATATCTGGCATTTTGAAAGTATCACAGACTTCTAAAAAATTAGCAATGTGAGAATTCAGATTTTCATTGGGTATTTGCATATTGTTGCTAATCATTTGAAGTAATGCTGGTTTTATTTCAAATTGATTCGCATCAATCGGTGGTCTAGCAATTCCTTGATTGTTACTGTTGATGGTCAGAATATCATAATCCATAAGCCTTGGTTGAGGTTGATCCTGATTTGGATTTGGATTTGGATTTGGGTTTGGGTTTTCAACTTGCTGTTGATCGTCAACCATTCTTCTCTCTTAACTCTTATATTTTTGTTTCCTTATCCTACCAAAGCGTTCTATTTCTGATTCAAAAGTTGCCAAACTTTCTCCCGAACTATGCGTACTTGGCATGCACAAGCTAGAAACAAAACTCAATGAATAAGCAAGAAAAATATGTCAATAAAAAGATATTATAAATATCATAAGAAAAATAAAAATAAATAATATAAATAATGTATAGATTATAATTGCCTGTTCTCTGGTATATTGATCTTTAAAACACACTTGCCTTCCCCGGCAACGACCCCAAAAACTTATTCATGAAGTTTTTGGCTATACTCGTTCCGAAAGGCTTATCCCCAGCAATGATGCCAAAAACTTGATCGCAAGTTTTCGACTCTAATGACTTTGAGGGGTTATATTCTAAAATGAAGCCAAAAACCTTGTTTCCCACTTTTCTACCGATAAGATAAAAGTTCAAAATACGAACAGGTGTTGTCAATACCGCTTATCTAAATAGAAAACTGGTGACCATTGCAAGTATACAGTTATGATGTAGTTTTAAAAGATATTGATCCCACAGGGAAGGACCAGCTCCAAAGATCAATAAGAGAAATGGAATAAAGAAAATAAAATAGATTTGATTTTAGTTGGGAGGATTGGAATGATGGATGAATAGATAAATGAATGAAAGATTAGAGAAGATAAAAGTATATAGATTTTCCCTACGAACAAGTATTGCAAAGAAAACATGCAAGGTCATCAAAGATATTACTTTCACTAGGTTAAATTTAATAGACTCGGTTCTAGATACTCAGATATTCAATTATTCTCCGCAAAGAAACACATGAAATGACTTTTCTAAATCTAGTGCAAACAAATTAAGATGATTATATAAACCTGGATAAAAATATTACTATGCTTAGTATGGGTCACTCTCACATAGCAATATTTAGCAAGTTACCATTTAAAAAATGTTGGCTCACCAAATAGCATGAAAATCACAGATCCAGTTATTATACACAATCTCATTAACCCCGAAACTACTCTTAAAGTTAACTCAAAAGCATATAACTTGATTAATATAAAAAACTCAACACGAAATACACATTATAACACATAGACATATCATAAACTTCGAAATAAAAAGTATAAGTAGAAAGCAAAGCAAAGTTGTAAGGTATGTAAGTGAAAGCTAAAGTCGATCAAACCATATCCACTCTTTAATGGGAGTCGTCAATTCCCGCAATTCCTACATCTACTTTGAATTTGGTCTCGACTCGTATAGAACCTCCGCTAAGATGCTATTCTTTTTGAATATCGAATAAACGAATGTTAGAGAATGAAAAATTTTATTGATAAGTGATTTGCAATTACACTTATACAACAATCGCTCGAATATATAGAGAAATCTAGTGATCAAAATAAGGATTCGAATCCCTTATACATTTTCTCGCTAACACTTATGAACGTAGTGAAAACTAAATAATTTTTCT
>CATIWQ010471073.1:0-18919 GCA_949673415.1 Euphorbia schlechtendalii | reverse complement strand
CTAGATATAAAATAGAATTTGTTTAGACATTAGTATATGTGCATGCATTAAATATAAGATCTTTAATTAAAAACATAATTCCTACTATTTTCTCAACATTCAAATAGCCCCTTCTATTTAAATTCAAGAAATTTGGTTGAACCAATTTTCCTTAGTAGGTAGCATCCATAGCCACTCATCATGACCCCCACTATTGTAGGTCAAGCCATAATAAGATAACCATGGTTGAAATCCATCCATTTGCATCTCTTGAAATTGACTAAATCATAAATGTCCCTTGGGTACTTTTGAGTCTAATACGATGGAGATTTCCAGGTAGGAGAGGCCTCCCTTTAAGTGAATGAGAAGCCAAGTCCAATCCACGTGCACTTTTATTCGTTATACCACAGACAACTATGATTTAAAGATTTCGTTCTTTTATTAAGTGAAGTACGGGATGACCCTCAATTGAAGCATTTACACGAGTGGTAAATCATTGCTAATTTATATGATAATTACCTAGACTAAGTTTGAGCAAAACCTAAATCTAGTTATCACATCATTTTCTATAATATGAATTGAACCCTAAGTCATGCATAGCATACTTTAATCAATTCATTGAAAATATCATTTTAACACATTATTATCAATCATGCATAGCAAAAGGCAGGCTCTGATACCATTGCTGGTTAATCAAGATAGTAATTGAACATGCAAACATTGCAAAGCGAAATTTCAAAACTTAAAATTAACCTAAGGATCTCCTAAGCATGCCATGATTTATATAATCTAGGTTAAAACGTTCCATAGATGCTTTTAGGTTTATAAATCTTATAAAAGAAACCTAGCATCTAAGTTTAGAGCATTACCAGTTGATGCGTGCTTTCTCTCATTTGGTGATGGTGTTCCCTTTGAGCAATTCGGCAGAATTTCATTAGCACGAGCTTTCAAACTAGGAGAGCCTCTATGATTGATCCACACTGATCTTCACCGACCAAAACCTCATTGAGGAAGAACCCGTTAGTAAACAGTAGCTGCTAAACCGCTCGAAAACTAACCCAAAAATAAATCAAGAATGCTCACTTTAGAAAGATTGTTCAAAAAGAATTCTTCGATTCTTTGGAGAAACTCGTGGAGGATCTTGCACAATAAAGGAAGAAGAAGATGTTGAACTTAGAGAGAAAAGCTGAGCTGAAGAAGTATTTTCATCATTGTAAATAAAGAGAGGAACTGGAGGCATATTTATAGGGAAAAGAGGGAGTGTTAGACTCCCCCAAAAGTCTATGTGGGATTGGAATATTCCCATCCGACATCTAGGTTGATCGCGCGGGTCACTATGACCCGCGGGCCAACCCGCGGCTTGCTACCACAAGGTAGGCCCTAACAAGCTTGCCTTGTGTCACAAGCCGGGCTTACGCGTAGCCCTGTGCGCTGCGTGCAAACGGTGTATTAGGCAGCGCTTGCGAGCCTAGAGTCCACTAGCACATGGGCTGTCCCTGCATGCTAAAGGCCCGTGAGCCTTTCCGCTCACAATGTATCTGCGTAGGCTCCAATCTGAACATCCCGTGTTTGTTTGGGGCCCACTCGTAACAGGAAAAATCCCTTGCTATGCTCCGTGTAATTTCCCATTTTCTCTTTAATCCCTTTAATTATTAATTCAGTCCAACCAATTAATAATTCTTCTAACGAATTCGACAATTGGTATTTTCGGCATAGATCCAGTCTATAGGTTCTTTACTCAGTCCAATAAAGACTCAAAGTGTGTGACTTCATAGGATCCCAAAGTATTGAGCTGCTAAAGGTTAACCTAAACTTGGCTTCCCATCTGATAACCTTTAGGCTCAGTGTTCCAGACCGATATGGAACCCAATAGCTCTAGACAATCAAATGGGCTTTCTAGCAAAGGCGTATGATCCTCTGATACTTGGAACGTCACATGCTTGTGAGTTGATCTGAATCTGCAGTAATAACCAATAAAATACACTCATTCCATCAGGTTAAGTACCATCCAATTTATTGAGCTCGAATTAAGTGTTAGCCCATGTAATAGCCGTAGCTATCTTGGAATTAGACTTGTTCACGAAGAACACTACTCGGCCATTATGTATTAAGGTAGACTAGAAACTCGTTCTATCTATCTTATTCACTAATCAAAGATTTATGAGTGTGTCACTTCAACAAGGGGACCTAAGGTACATCTCCCATTATATCACTATATCAAGAGCGATGAATCCCATCTTGACTACACGGCTTACCAACATATGATCATTACTATGCCCGTAATCATTCGTGTCATCCTGATTGCCAGGGTATGAATAAATATGACCCAAAGTATAGCAACTCCTACACAAGGTAACTAGTATCTCAGGTTTGAGGATACTTGTACTACTACTGTAATGAGATATGACATCAACACATGAATATAGTTATTTTCGAGTGTCTGTCTTATAACGATCTCCAATGTATTATTACCCAAATACATCCATGTGTTAACTCAAGGTACCACCATCAGTTCGTGAGATTGGCTGCTTCGATCTAATCCAAGGAGTAAGCCTACACATGCTAGTCTATCCATTCCATTGATGTCCAGTCTCAATGAAACTCTGACTATGGATATTTAGACTATTTATAGTAACACGTATGTGCAGTTCTCACACCACATAGCTTCCACTATGTCCACGAACTTCTACGCTATGAAGAAGTCAAGGACTTTGTCTTATCAATGCGCATATAAATATTTAATACTATACATATATGATACCAGCGAGATACATAAATAAACTGAAAACACTGATAAGCAACAAAGAATCCTTAATTATTATTAATAATAATTTGTAAATCGTTTGTTCATTATAGCTAATAAAGATATATCACCTTAATTGCCTCTAAGGCATACATCATGTCACTACACCATATATAGGCTCTGCCAATTAAATATCAAAGTGTTGGCACTAAAATCTTACCATTTTAATATAGCAAATTGACTTATGCCAACACTTATTTGTTAATGTTGACAAAAGCCTATCAATAATAATATATTTGTTACAATTATAAAAGTGTTATTGGCAAAAAAAAATGATAAAATTGTACATTTAAGGGGTAGGAATGTCAGCCGAAAATTTGGATGCACAGTGAACAAATGAAATAAAATAAATTAAATTAAATTAAAGAACAAAAATTATGCAGAAGATCTTAGACCAGAGTTTCAATAGTTAGGTTTTATAGCGGCGTAGCTACCCTCTTCTCTTTTCTCACGACCACAATCTCCTTCTCTCACAACAGTTGTTCAGTCTCGCTTCACCCAACCTTCGTCTTCGCCGGTTAGTGTTCTGCTTTACTTTTCTTTCTATCAATTTCTATTTTACTTACCTTGAGCTACGTTGAAATCAGTTCCCCATTTCTTTTTCAAACTCAGGTCACCGCCGTCAGAGATTCTCATTTCACAGTCGTTAGAGCTTCTTTTTTGCCGCCACCTGTTGCCGTATCTTTCACACCTTCACTTTCGAGATCATTTGACAATTTTAGGTTAGGTTCTTACTTTGTTTTATGGTGAAATTAGGATTTAGGGATTTATTGTAAAAATAAATTGAATTTGAATTTACTAGATTGTGAAATTAGGATACATTGGCAAAACCAAAATCCAGCAATAACTCACTCTAATGAAGATAGAACATGCTATTGGCGCGATTTGTTATTGTAATTTCTATACCTCCTTTGTCCTTGCTTTTTCCATCTTGCTTTTGATTCTTTTTTATTCACATTATATTGCCAGTTGATGAATGGATGCGTACGATTTTAATCCGTCTCAAATTGCCGTGATTCTTTTTTGAACGCATTATTATCGAATTCTATTGATGATTTCAAAATCCCTGTTGAGAAGAGCCACAGGAGACCACATAATGGATTACTGTTACCGCTAAGGGATCATTTCAAGCTATTGGTACATGCCTCAATTTCAAATTAGGTTTATTCTTTGTTTGTGATTGGTGTTGTACAGTGAATTTGAATTGGATTTGCAGGTAATAAGGTATTGATGTTCTTTTGGAAATTGGTTCTACCAATGTACATAATGATGTTCTTGGGGATTAGTAGAATTGGGAAACTGCCCTTTTCCACTGAGATCTTAAATTGTTTGAATTCTCACAATTTGGTTATGATACTAATGATCAGAATACTTGTTTTAGGGGCAAAGTATGAATATGTGAAGTGTTGGAAGTATTAATTAGGAATTATTTTAAATGAGACTTGTTCTTGTTGGTTGGTTTCATAGTGTCTGATTTAAGCATGTAGAGGAGTAGAAAAAATGCACTAATCATAAAACTCAGAAGTTATAAATGTGGCATTAGAAAGCAGCCTAAAATTAATTAGTTATTAACAGATTTTGGACTGAATTGTCACGAGTTGATTTGTAGTTCTTGGCTACCAATGGGTCTTGCTAAAGACGTGATGGCTATATAGTTTAGTTTTTAATCTATTTTTTAACATATCATATTTCTCTATAATATGGTAATTTTTACATGCATTTTTGTGAAATGAACAAAAATCAACAAATATAATAAAAATTGCATTAAAAATTTAGAGGGGCTACTATCTACTTCTCCATTGTATAAAATCTGACCTCCCGAGCATAGTAAGCAGAATTTCCTAAATTGTGTTTGTTGGGAGTTGGGATAATATAAGAAACAGATTGAGCAATATGGCATAAAAGACAGTTGAAAGGATCAAAGATCTTGTCTTGTTAGCGTGATGTTATTTTAAGAGAAGCATGCTGAAATTGTTGTCTAGTCTTTAAGCTTAAGTATATGTGTTGTTTTCGTGTACTGGATACCGACTACAGTGGAAGAAATGGATTTTGAGCTCTAGACTCTATTTCAGGTTTTAAAAGTTATAATTGATTTTTATTCTCCACAAACATGATCCGATTTTTATTCTCAATTGAGTTTGAGCTCTGTTAAACTTTATCTTTTTTAACGTATTTTGTTTATCATTAAAATTGTTAGAAACATTGGTCATTGAATTGAAATTCAATTTAATAATATCGATGAAATTATAGGATTGAGGGGTTTTTGATATTATGGGTATTAAATAATATTTAGTCAAGTCAAGGTTTTTGGAATTGGAATTGATGGCTTGTTAGGACCTCTTAAGGACAATGTTATATAGAAAAGGAAAACTGCTGAGTTTGTTGATAGCTTGGGTCTCATAATATCACTCTAAATATTGTTAATTGTCAATTTATTATATTTTAATGTGTTGTAAGAAGGGATTGTAATTAACTTAAGTCGATTTAGTTGGCTTAAGTGAATTGGTTAGAGCTTTAGTTTTATTCTTTGAGGAAATTTTTTGTTAGTAGTACAGGAGTATTGAGGTTATCATATGTACATGGGGAATCGAGGTTTTTGGATCATAAGCCAGTTTATAGCATGTTTACAGTTTAGGTAGAGTCCATTCATCAAAGCAGCATAGATAAAAACATGATTCGATAGAATTGAAGTGGAACTCACTTGGATACACTGCCCTATATTACTTGAGTCTCTGAAGCTTTTATCACAAATATTGCCATTGTTTGCATGTATTGCGCACAAAATTGCTCGAATAAGCCTGAAATTCGAGCAATTTTGTGCGCAATACATGCAAACAATGGCAATACTCGTGATAGAAGCTTCAGAGACTCAAGTAATATAGGGCAGTGTATCCAAGCGAGTTCCACTTCAATTCTATCGAATCATGTTTTTATCTATGCTGCTTTGATGAATGGACTCTACCTAAACTGTAAACATGCTATAAACTGGCATATGATCCAAAAACCT
The DNA here is from genome assembly GCA_949673415.1 of Euphorbia schlechtendalii. Taxonomy (NCBI): domain Eukaryota; kingdom Viridiplantae; phylum Streptophyta; class Magnoliopsida; order Malpighiales; family Euphorbiaceae; genus Euphorbia; species Euphorbia schlechtendalii. The sequence continues at coordinate 13,130 of CATIWQ010471073.1, read as the reverse complement.
CGATTCCCCATATATATATATATGATAACCTCAATACTCCTGTACTACTAACAAAAATTTTCCTCAAAGAAAAAAAATAAAGCTCTATCCTATGGGGATGAAAGACATTTTCTTTCCTAAAATCAAAGGTTGGGCCTTTACTTTCATCCCCTGTTCTTGTTTCCCATTTCATTATTCTAATTTCTATGTATAAAGCTGAAGATTTGATATATATGTGAAGATTTGATAAATTATGTGATTTGATCTTCTATGCATGTGATTTGATAAATTATGTGAATCAGAACTGCTAATTATTACTTTGCTTTGGTCATTTTAAATTCTCTGCTGATTATTACTTTACTTTCTGACTAATTGCTCTAGTTTAACGATTATTTCTATAATTTCAAATCATTATTTTGTTTCACCGGATATTTAGACCATGTAAAGAAGTGTGAATAAGTTCAATTTGCATTATATGTTCCTCTCGAAGTTTAAGCTTAACCGACTTTATCTTTGTAATGCTAGAAAAAAGCTGTAATACAATGGTAAATTACTTAAAGAATTTTGTTTTTGGCAGTTTCAATTATTCATGATTTTCAGTTTGTATTGCTAGTACTTGATGCTCGGAGTAGATTCATTTGGTTGGAAATTGTTTTCTACTTTTCAATTTTTGTTAATTTAAACAATTGAAACCTATATGGTTCTTTTAGTACAAGTGAGTCACCGAGTCTTTTATTTATTAATTGTGTGCTGTAAGTTACTTATTGGCTATTTTTTAATATAAGTTTTTACTTTGATATAATAATGGTATGTAGTTTTCTACTTTGAACTAGTTAGATAAGGTCAAAGCTTTTAAAATTAAGTGTTTTCTGCAACTTGTTGTTTGCCACACAGATGACAAAAGAGGAGCTTATATCAAGATTCATACTTCAGTATTTTCAGTCCGTAAAAGCATATTTTCTTTAACTCTACCTTGCATAATATATATTGTTCATTTGCACCTTGCATCAAATACTTGTGCTTACATTTAATGACATTCTTTCCTTTATTGCATAATATATATTGTTCATTGGCACCTATTTGTTATGTATGTTGAGGGCCACTGGATGTTCTTGCTGTTTTCTATTAAAATGTTTGATGATTTCTTATGCACTATTTTGGTGATTTCTTTTTTTTTCATAGAATGCAATTTAAGAAATGTGTGCATTTAGCGCACAAAGTGAGAGTATAGAACAAATTCTGAAGGGTAAGGCATCGCATGGAGCTTCTTGGCTTGTTGGTAGGCATATAGTGTCAAAAAAAAACAAAGGGAAAATCTGTTGAAAGAATTTCTAGGTTGGATGAGATAAAAAAACAATTAAGGAGCGAAATGGAGGAAGAGAAGGACAAAATAAACCAAAAGATGGAGGAGAAATTAAACGAAAAGATGGCGTGGTTTGTTAGGAAGTTGGTACAAGACAATCTATCTTTAAATCTCACTTTTGATAATTTTGGTGAGTGTTCAAGTGAGAATAATAATGTCTTTCAAAGAGAGATAAGAGTAGTACTTTGTGAATGTTATGATAATACTTTTTGGATATCACTAGTTCTTTCAACTAGTACTTTATAGATGCTATAATTAGTTTTTAATGGAACTAATTTTTGTTACTGAATTGTGAAACATAAATATTATTTAGTGAATTATATTTTGATTTAACAGGATTGTAATCGTATGATATATATATAAATGTAGAATAAAGTGTAGCATGTTGGCTAATCTATAAAAGTGTTGGTAAAACAAAAAAGTGAACAGTTTAAATATGTTGATATTTACAAGAAAAAATGTTGGCTAAAAGAAAAAATGTATTCATGAAAAGTGTTGGCATTTATAGCAAAAGTGCCATCATATCAAGTGAAAGTGTTATTTCTAGATACATTTATCAACACCTAAAAAATGTCGTTAAATGACAATGAAATGTTACCGTATGGTTCTATGCTAACACTTTTTACCATGTGGTAAAAAATGACCAAAAGTGTCGGTATAGGGATTTATAATTACATTGCACTTCCCGACTCTTTTTTCTGGCAAAAGTGTAGGCATTTCACCTAAACCAACACATTTTTGCTTTTACACGATACTTTTTCGATGTTGGCAGATCCAATATATGATTTAGTGTCTCTAAAATAGGATGTTCAAAGACTTACCCGGAAGAGACACGCAACGTAAAGTATGGTATTAACACTTCTCGATTTACAAAATCAATAATACCAAAAGAATTGAAATAATAAATTATTAAGTCTTAAATTATATTTGTACCTTTATATTCAGAATCCACCTTTATGATAGATCCAACGTCAAAAAGCCCGAAACTTTCCTTGGAGGAAAGTAACAGGTTGGTGTTTGTGATTTGCTTAAGGGTTAGCGATGAACAAGTAAATGAATCATACAATTCCATTCTTTGTTCCAGACTTTTCGCAAATTCAGGAAGAAATTTGGTTTTTCTTGAGAGCTTTAAGAAATATTAGATCAAAAGTTCAATCTGAAAATAAAGGTTCGAGTCAGATTTATAGGGAAATAAATCAAATCTTTCTTCCGATTTAGGTTGATTGAGGTATCGGTTTCTTGGTCCCTTTACCTATTTTGGTGTTTTTAAATAGGAAAAATGGCTTACAGTTGACAAATTAAAGGGAAATTTTATGTGATTCCAATACTGTGATGTTGATCACGATACAATGATCACAAAGGTGATATGGGGATCAATTGATCCTAGCAACAAGTCTACCCCAATCATTGAAAGCTTTGAGAATTTGACTGGTTTTGAGGTTTTCGGTGCAATTTTCGGTAGATTTTGAAGATAAATTCGAACAATTGACTTTGAACCTAAAATATTTATATAAACAAAGTACAAAGTGAAAAACTTTCATCATTGACTTTCAGGGTTACGAAATCCGTACTCACAACATGATAGAAATATTAAACAAACACATGAGAAGTGCATGACAATACAACAAACATACAATCATCACAAAGCTTGAAGCATTCAACAATGGTGAAAAAGTTGAAACTCATCCTTTCAAGATGGGATATAATCAAAGGCTAAGCTAAGGTATGAAAACGGAGAATGATAGTGAATGGAAAAGAGACTTATTTAATAAAAGATATCGATGCTAGAAAATTGAAGTGAAGTAGTTCTTCAGAGATCACTATTAAGAAATGGTAAAAGTTGTTAAATGAAGGAATAAAACTCTTAAATAGGAATTTGGATGGAAATAGCAGGCATCGTAACTTCTCTTCCATGAAGAACAAGTGTTTCATCATAGTCATTTACCTTATAAGCTTCTTTCCTCCAACTCTCCACCTAGCAAGAGATGTTTCTTTCCAGGCAGTAGAGGACAGTTTAAATCCTAAAACAACTTCACAAACTTGTGGGAGACTGTTGATAACTTGGTGAAATATCGCTAGGTGTGTATCTCTCACTCTCTTGATACCTGACCGGTGGAACCTGCCTCAATGCATAACTAAACCAAGTCACCATCATTTAAAGACATGAAACCAGATGGGTTGGATACCATCTCAAGGTATCCTCCTTAAATATATGCGTCTAGAAGTAAACATAATCTTTGTTACATTTTATCTTCTATAATTTCGCTACAAGGAAAGTGTTTAGTCGTAATTAGCACACTCATTGAATAGGATCAATCATTACCTAATAAGGAGCTAAAGCCAAAGTAGGATGACAATCCTAATTGGGATACATATCCCACACTTGATCTATTTAGGACTACACAAAGTGTGTATAAAAAGTCCTTAGTAAGTATTCAAGGTACACTATTCTCAATACTAAAATACACTCTACGCAAGCATTCTCTAAAAACACCTTTACTAACTTAGGCATCGAAGAGTTCCTCAAAGGCCAACCCTGATTCATCACCTTTTTTTATTTTGTAAGAACCTTCAACCACTATCCTGAGAGTTTGCAAGGAGTAACTTAGTTTGAAGATTGGCGAGTGGATCCCAAATATTTTTATATTTAAAAATTAATATTTTCCTGTATATTTTCATATTATAATAATATTATTATTTTTTAAAATTAATATTTTGTACAAAATATATTTAAATTTGGTTGTCCTTTAGTGTGTATATTTATAGGGCAGTTTAAATGAAACCAGCAACTAAAAAATTTAGGTTCTAATGTTGCCATTTATTAAAATTTGGTGGAATGTCTTCCAATTCAGCCCATGCATCTAACAATCACTCATTCAAATAACAGCCAATGAGTTATTGTCTAACAAATATAATACTAATAATTAACTTATCTTGAAGGTGTCCTCTCCTTTTCTATTATCATCAATTGCAATCTACTGATTTAACTCCAATTACTTCTTAGTGGAGCCTTCAAACAGTTCGTAGATAGGAATTGTACAATTTATAACCTGACGAATTCGGATTCAACTTTTTTCGTGCCCGAAAATTGTAGAACACCGCATCTAATGCTAAGTCAAATCAATATCACGGTATGTCAGAGTATGGATAAATATTCACAACTTTTGCAGCGACGGAGATCGATAATAATTAATTTACGATGTTTTCGTCATGAGACAAAAACCCAAGAGAATGATAATGATAGGAAAATGATTGAAATGAATAATGAATTCAATTCTAATTCACACGCCCATTTTCAAATTTATATGAAATGGAAATTTGATTAATTGCGATTAAGTCCTTAGACTTTTAATTATTTGCAATTAATTCCTTAAAGTTCAATAATATTTCAATTTAATCCAAATAAGTAAAATAGATTGGATCCTTTAACTCGATTGACCCGTTCACGGGCGGATCAGGTATTTTCAACTATGACCTTTGACTATGAGTGTTTAAACCTATTTATTAATTTATTATTTCTATTCAAAATAGAGAGTGTGTGTGTGGGGCATGTTACTCATTCGAGGGGTATTCCATACTAATGGGTGTAAATGATGAATAAAAGAACTTTCAGTAAAGTCTAAAATAACAATTAATTTTGTTGATGCCAATGGTGTTGTGGAATAAAAAATAATGTCATAGTAGATATAAATGAGCTTAAAAATGTTAAAAAGCCATGTATATATATCATAAATAGGCAGACTCGCTTTTGAGAATCTAGAGATAGTCTCTCTTTAAATGAACATTTGACAACATCAAGCAACTCTTTAAATATATATAATAAATCCAATATAACTATGATCAACCAATATATGATTCATATTACAGCTAGCCTCTTTGACTAGAAAGAAGACTGGCTAAATTTTAATATTCTAGTAATTAATATTAAATTTCAATTTGTAGTAAAACTAATTCATATTGTACACGCTTTAAATTCTAGCATTTTTTCAATAAAATAATTAGTTAATTAATATAAAAATATAAAAGTTAATGTTTCACTTGTTCGCAAAAGCTTTTTGTTACCGTTTTAACTTAATAAAAATGCATCAATTTGTCACATATTACTAACATGATATGACGATGATGGAGCAAAGGAATAAAAATATAGGTTAGTGGAACTTGACGATATTTCAACCTATGCCACGTGTTATCATATACTATTGATTTGACTTTTTAGCATTTTAACATGTATCAGGTGTGCATCAAACTCTACACATCATTTGGTTTAGACACAATTAAGAAGCAAATTGGTACATATTTACCAAGTTGAAAAGAATATGAGAACATTCCCGCAAAATCGAATGAGCAACATGGACATTTTCAATATTTAGAAAAGCAATATGCAAATTGGACAATTTTAAGGATGATACATTAAACCAAATATAAACTGAATAAAAAAATTAGAAATATTATCTTATATATCCTTTTAAGTGAATTGTTCGCATCTCTTTTCCTTCTTGAATGTATTATTTTTCCTTAATAAAACTTTAAACTGGTTTAAATTAAAGTAAATTTCAAAAATGCTGTTGGACAATGATGTGGCTTGAAATTGATATATCCTATGGATTTAGGCACTTGACAATCTTCAAACAATTAAAGATATTGCGGTTTTTACACGTTTGATGCTGATATTAAATAGTATTTTGGAACAAGATCCCATATAAGGTCTTTTTAATGAAGGGAAGGTTCTTGATATTGACAAGAAACTAACATGCCTACCCTTAGCTAGCTAGCTTCAAAGTAAGTACTTCTTATGTTTATTTTCATCATCATCTTGTTTTATACTTCAACCCTTAAAATTTTTTTCAATAAAGGGTAGTTATCGATTAAGAATAATAACGGGACCTGTCTATCCCATCTAGTTTGACATCAGCATCAAATAATTTCGAAAAAAACCCGATCAAAAGATATATTAACAAAAAAAAAAAAAGATATATTACTATAGAAAAAAGAAAAAAAAAAGGTTAAACAAATTGAAAACATTCCGTATAAGTGTTATCACGGTAATCTGAAGGAGCACAACATTAGGAAACTAAACTAGCAGTAAACATGGGATATGGAAGTTGCAATTTTAATTAAAACAATTAACTTCTTTGTAAATATGGGTCCACCAAATCACATTATTTTGAAAAAAACACATTTTTTATTTTCAATTTATAAATCTATATCGATTTTAGAATATGATGATTTGGGCTGCGTTATACTTCCAAACACCAAATCTGAAATCGACAAACATATAAAATTGCAATAGATTATAGACCCATAGTACATATTTCATGAGTTAAGGAGGGGATCAAAATAGCATTTTCAAATAAATTACAGGATACAAATCGACCAAAACGCATACGTTGTCCCAATATTGGCTTAACAAGTCATATGACAACTTCTGATTGAAGAAAGAAAAATGATATTTTTGAAAAATTAAATCAATAAAAAAATTAGATGTCATATTGAGATGGCAAATTATGTCAATTTTGCCAACTTAAAGGATAAAGCGTAATACTTGAAAGTTAGGAGTGAGAAAATTTTTGTGACAATGAAATTTGATGGTAATGAAAGTATTTGAAAATACATAAAGTGTATGGTTGGAGGTTCAAGCCTCACGAACAACAAATTTGATAAAAAAATATATCATATTTTATGAAAAATTGTTGACATATTCGACAATTAATCATTTAATGCACTGGAATCTTTGTAGTAGATTTCAAACACTTGATGTAATCCTATACTTTTATAAATTTCAATTACTCTCCTAAACGTGAAATATACATCAATTTTTCTTGAACGTCACACGTCAATTTTCAATTAGTTTGATATTTTATATATGTAACATTTATAAGTACTTTTACATAGCACCGGGTAATTAGTGTCTATCCACCATATTACTGACACGTTCAATTTGATGGGTAACTGATATGAGAGAATAATTTTTTCATTGGTTGAATAGGATAAAATTTACAAGTGTCAATAGTTGGGTGGATAAGCACTAATCTGAATTGCATTACCCACTTTCATAAAAAATTTGTGCACTTTTTATTATTTTTACTCTCCAACCATAAGATGACTTCAGACATTTATAACATACTTCATGAAATTTTGATATATTTAGCCATTAATAATTGTTTTCCTAATTTTGATATTTCATAGGTTTTATATAGTTGACCGCATTCTATGATGTGGAAAATACTGTCAATATACATTTCAACATTCGTGAATATGTGACCACAAGTGTTTTAATCTTTTTTTTCTCTGTTAAAATATTAATTGCATTTTTCCACTGAAAGGCCGGGTTTATTTTTTTATAATTTTTCACACTGCTTGATCCTGTGAAGTCCTACTTGTGTTGTTGAAAGGACTCTATCCTTTTGCAAGTATAAAGTTTAGATCCCAATTAAGCTTAATTACTTAATAAGTTGGTATGAATAAATTCAATTTTCATTATCAGTATTTGGAATTTGATCACACATCGCAGATGGACATGTTTTGTTATTATATACAATAATGAAATGCTAAAACATAAATTAATAAGATTAAAAAAATTAATTTTATATATTTATTTAGATTAGAGATTAACAGAATAATATTATAATAAGATTGTTTATTATTCTCCGGGTATCTTATGAACGTAAGCTTGAATAATAATTTTTTTTTCTTGTTTAAACAGTAACAGAATTTGATGGAATTAATTAATTATAAATAGTTGAAATTTTAGATTTTAAATATCCTAAGAAGGAAGCAAAGGTCACATGCATTGGAGAAGAAAGAAAATCCAATAAGCAAAAATTATTGCATCGATTCAAGAAAGTCAAATTCCACATTTAATATCTCACACGTGAGATCTCATCTGATCAAAGCCTACCTTCAAATTTTATTTACTTAACTTCATTTTCATCCTCCTATTATTAACTTTTTCACTTTTACCCCCTCTCTGCGGAAAGAACAATTTTTTCCTAGTACATTCGATTTTTATTCAACAAACAAACAAACTAAATATTTACTTCTTCTTAATTGATTTCATTTATGCTTTTATTATTTTTAATTAATTTGTCAATTCAATTTGTTTTTTTTTCTTAAAATAACATAAATTAAATAATTAATTAAAAACCCACTGGTCCATTTGTCTTGGCTGTTTTACCTTGCCTTTTAAGTACACTTTTAAATTTCTTCTTCTTTATATTTCTTTCCGCCTTCTTTCTATTCTCTCTTTCTCCCCCCCAAAATCAATCCTTCAGAGAGCATGCCTGAATGTCCAGAGAAAGGTAAGCTAACAATTGATTAATTAACAAAAAAAAATTTATATTTTAATTAACTAACTCATTTGATTTTTTTTTTTACTTTTTTAGGGAGAGATTTGATGAGATAGGGAAGAAGATAAAGAGAGAATCAGATTATTATGCCTCACAAATGGGAAGAAGAGTAAAAATGTTAGGTCCAGTAGGAGGAACCCTAAATACAATAACTCCTTGTGCTGCTTGTAAGCTTTTAAGAAGAAGATGTGCTCAAGAATGTCCCTTTTCGCCTTATTTTTCTCCTCACGAACCTCAAAAGTTTGCTTCTGTTCACAAGGTTTTTGGTGCTAGTAATGTTTCCAAGATGCTCATGGTATTTGTATTTCTTTTACTTTTCTTTTCATATCATGATCTTTATTAGTTTTATTACTTCTCGTCTGATCTGGCTCGAAATCTGTATTAGTCTGAGTTCTTAGTTGCTATCGGTTCAGTCAGAGTTCTAATGGGCTTGAATCTGTATTAGTCGGGTCGATCATGTTTTTGGAGTAGTTGAATCTGTAGTAGGTGGCTACGTGTTACACAGTGCAATAAGAGTTCTAGCTAACTCTAATCAGTATTAGTTGGCGTGATGAAGGTTATAGCTGGCTCGAATCTCTATATAGCCTGCTTGATCAAAGATGGTGCGTTCAATTGTAATGGTCTAGTCCAATATCGTAAAATATTGGATCAATGCATCAATTTGACTTTTGAATTTTTCTCTAATTAAATTTTCAATTTGTTCTTGAACTAGCAAAATTTTCATTTTCTTCCTCGAACTATTCCAATTTGTCAAGTTCAGGGTTTCAATAGAAAATTGTGAAAGTTTAGGATAACAACCGTTGATTAGAGTCAATTTGAGCAAATTATAATGAGGATCAGGTCTTTTTACGTGAAAATAATGATCTTCGATAAATGTTGTAGCATGTGCAAGTTTAGTTCATGTTTTTAACGTTTTGGATACCACTTTACATGCATATCGAAATGTGTATCGAGACACATGTTTTCCACAATAAAGCACATAGTTCTCTATAAAGTCAATAATTGTTTCATTAGGGCAATAAATGATTATGATCAAAATTAATGAATGTGTCGCAGGAGGTACCTGAGAGCCAAAGAGCAGATGCAGCAAATAGTCTAGTATATGAAGCGAATGTAAGGCTAAGAGATCCAGTGTACGGATGCATGGGTGCTATTTCTGCTTTACAACATCAAGTTCAATCTTTACAAGCTGAACTTAATGCTGTAAGAGCTCAAATTCTCAAATTCAAATATACACAACAACCCAACAACTTAAATAACATTTTACCTAATTCCCTTCATTTACCTAATTTCCTTTCTTCTTCGCCTCTTTCTGTTTCAATTCCTGATCCTACGCCACTTTCTCCATCTCCGGCAACCGCGCCACCACATCCACCACCACCCCCTCCTCCTCCTCCGCCGCCTCCGCTTCAGCCGGCCACCACCACCACATCTTCTTCCTCCTCCTTGTACACCCATCAAACTGCTACTATGGCAGACTTTAGCTCCATTTCTAATGATAATGTCTCCTACTTTGGTTAGTTAAGAAAAATAGACTAAACACATCAGTAGCCCTATCATGGTCTTGTCTTGATTGCCTACTGTAGTCTAACCTTTCACAAGGTTTTCGTTTCCCTTCAATTTGTGAAAGTTCGTCGGTTTGCTGCTTATTGATGACGTAGCAATGAGAAAAATTCAGGAGAGCGGACTTGACAAAACTTTTACTTCGTGTCATGTGTCAAACTACCGTTTATTCAAACTTGTGTCAGGTATCGACTACTATTACTTAAATTTTCAACATTTCGACACGTGATGTACTTATACCATATGCTCTTCATATTGCCTGGTTCACATTCAACAAGGAGCCTAGCCGATTCACTTTTTGCAAGTTTAACGGGAACCTAAGAAATTTTGAAAGGTCAAAGGTGCAATAGGCGAACAAGAACAAGTACAGGATAAGTTATGTGTTTTGCAAAAAAAAAAAAAAATGAAAGAAATAAAATATTATCAGGGAAAGAATAAATATTGATATTTGACTGGTTGGTTGGAGAGGGAAATGGTTAGTTCGATTAGTTTAATTTGAAAATTAATGTTTAAGATCATTAATTGATGATCATACAAGTCCTTGATTAGATTTTGTTCGTTTACAAGTTTCTTTCTGTTTTTCTCTCTTTTTGTAAGCTAAGCTGAAACTAATTATATTTCTTGTTTATTTTTTTTCACTTCTCTTTGTACGTTCATTTATTTTTAGTTTTGTACTAATAAAAATGCTTTTGGTTAGTATAAATTTTCGTTAGTTCTGACCTCAGAATGAGATTGATTTGTATTTACTTAATTACAACTGAGTTAATAATTTAACATTTTGCTACTGACAATTTTTGGTGCAGATAGTTTGTGCAATTATATATATATATTATTGTTTCAGTTTGAATGTGCTTTTTTAAATTGGTTTTCTTTTAGAATTTCATTTTCAAGTTTTTCTTATAAGTAATGTAGTTGATTTTGGAAAACAAAAAGTCATGCAATTCCTAATAAAATTTCATAAAGGATCAAAATGTGTTGTTTAAAATCAAAATATATAATTTTATAAAAAAATTTATGAGGATAACTTATTAAAACGGCAGCTAGAAAAGCAATAGTAAATAGACCCTTTTATAAGTGTTTTCTACTATTTGGAAAATAAGCATACCTAGAAAATAAGCCATATTTTTTTTACCAAATCAAATAAAGATTTCATGGCTATCTCGCAATGTTTGCCATAATTAACAACGATAAACTTAGAGATTGTTGGTTCTCAGTATAAAATGCTAAGTTCTAATATCAATTGTTAGTGGATGTTATGACAAATAGTGAAAAGTGAGGTGAATTGAACGGTTTAAGACTTTATAAAATTTGTGAAAATATTGGAAATTATCTAAAACTCAAATAGCAAACAGTAAAATACAGTGGTTTGATTGTTAACAACATTCAGGACATAATATAGTAACCACATGTTCAATGAAGATCAGAACTAATGGTAGTATGTAAACAATTAGTATTCAATACTTAGAAAGTAGAAACACATTAACAAGTTAAAATTACAAACATATAAAAACAAAGAGAAGTAAACGGTAAGAAAAAAACATTGAATTTTTTTTATACTGGTTAAGCTACCAAGTTTTAGTGTGATGATGATGTAGTGGGTCCTACCTGCCAAGTTTGTCGGTCTGTGGCAAGTGACGAAGCCATACATGCATTTGATGCAACTATTTGGTAGTTGGATCTCCATAAGCGATAGTACTGTTGGTGACGTCGGTCTAGGCAAGCAACACCGATGACGCGGCTCGCTCTTCTCCAAGCAACTAAGTTTGTTGCTAGAAAGGCTTCGGTTCGGCTTACTGGTCGGCAGTGGGTGCTATACTGCTCTATCCTTAGCTGTTGTAAGGAGTACCCCACTCGCTCAAATAAGAGGCTCTTAAGGGTCAATGGCGGTGTGGCACACGCGCGTGTGGCCAACTGTTACTTGTATGTGTGCTTCAGAAACAACGGGATTCTTCGCCTACCTTGATGCTTTGAAATCCGTAACAGCCATAATGGTTTCCATTACACCTCTTCACTCCTATAAATAAGGGGAGCTTTTCTTCACAATTCACACTTTCACTATCCTCTCTCTTGCTTTGACGATTGTTGGTTACTTTTTAGATTTATAAAAAATGTTTAACCAAGTTAAGTTTTTAGATGCGTGATGAGTTGGTCTAAAAACTTATAAGCTGCTCAGCTTCGCTAGCAAAGTTTATCTGCAATCTCTTGCTGAGTACTCTACTTATCTCGGATTGGTTTTTCAAGCAAGAAAATAAACACAGAAAGAATGATGAATGAGTTTAAATGCGATAAAAGCTAAAGCGAAAGTTTAGAACTTCAACACCTGGTTTTATCCTAGTTCGGCCACGAGCCTACCTCCAATCCCCAGATTCCTTCTCCGAGCTTAAATCCACTAGTGTTCGTTCATTACTTAGGCGGAGCAACCTTTACAGTGGGTATACACGTTTTACAGAAAGTACATTTCTTTCTAACTACCACTCAACTCAGTTTGGGTACCCTTCCCAAACTGACACTTAGATTTTGAATAAAAGTTTGTGAACTGAATTCAACTTATAAAATGTTGAATCCTTACAATGTTAAATCTAAGAGTGATTCTCTCTTTTACAAATAGATTGACAATGGTTGTTTACTAAGTGCTTGAATTTTGAATTTCTTGAAGCTAGGAGTATTTGCGCATAGTTTCAACTTTTAATGAAATTTGAGGTGATTCACCAAGTTTGAATGTCTGCTTCAGTCTTCTATTTATGCTTGATGCTTTGCAAAGTAGCCAATGCAAACTTTTCATCCTTACAGTTCTTCAATTTCTCTTCTCTTCATATCTTTCGAGTTTTCCCTTTGGGGATAGATTCTAGGATGTTTAGAGATAGAAATTTGAACATTGA
>CATIWQ010471060.1:0-11079 GCA_949673415.1 Euphorbia schlechtendalii | reverse complement strand
TACGGTGAATAATTGAATATCTGAATATCTAGAACCGAATTTGTTAAATTAGTCTAGTGTACGTAATATCTTTGTTGATTTTGCATGTTTTCTTTGCTATACTTGTTCGTAGGAATAATCTATACTGATTTCTTCTACTCTTATCTGTATACATTTATCCACCATCATATGCCATCCTACCCAGCTAAAATAAAATCATTTATTTTATTTTCTTTTATTCTGTTTCTCTTGTTAATTTTTAGAGCTGGTTCCTTCCTTGTGGGATCGATATCTTTTAAAACTACATCGCAATTGTATACTTGCAGTTATCATCACTTTTCTATTTGATAAGTGGTATTGACAACACCTATACTTTAACACAAACAAGATTTTGTCACCATTGCCGGGGATAAGCCTTTCGAAACGAGTATAGACAAAATCTTGGAAAACAAGTTATTAAACTTATCAGTAGAAAAGTGGCGAACATTAAGACACATGAGGGTTTTGTCTACTTCATAACCGTTATAGAAGATTATTCGCGATATGGTTATTTGTACCTTATGAAGCATGATCACAAGGTTTTGACTATACTAATTTAGATGGGCTTATATTCGGTGATGATGTCAAAAACCTTGTTCCCCACTTTTCTACTAATAAGATAAAAGTTCGAAATGCGAACAGGTGTTGTCAATACCGCTTATTAAATAGAAAAATTTATGACCACTGCAAGTATACGGTTTTGATGTAGTTTTAAAAGATATCGATCCCACAGGGAAGGAATTCGGTTCTTAAGACCAACTAGAGTTACGGAACAAATGAAATAAGATAATTTGTATTCGATTTTTTGGATGGTAGACTGATGAATAGACAGATGCATGAACAGATTAGAGAAGATGTAAACTATACAAATATTCTCTAAGAACAAGTATAGTAGAGAAAAACATGCAAAATCATCAAGAAGATTTCATACACTAGTTAACTTCAACAAACTCGGTTCTAGAATCCCAAATATTCAATAATTCACCACAGAGCAACACTTGAAATGAATTTTATATACCTAGGGTAAACAAATTATGACACTTATAAGAACCTAGATAACAAAATTACTATGCTTAGTACGGGTTGCTCTCACATAGCCATATTTAGCAAGTTACCAGTCTAAAAATGTTGGCTCACTAAATAGCGTTATAATCACAAACCAGTGATTATACAGAATATTGTTAACTTTGAAATCACTCTTGAAGTTAACTCGAAAGCATATAACTTAATTAATATAAGAGACAAAAGACGAAATACTCATTATAACACATAGAGATATCATTAACTTCGAAATAGAAAGTATAACTAGAAAACAAAGTAAAGTTGTAAGGTATGCAAGTGAAAGCTAAAGTTGATCAAACCTTATCCACTCTTTAATAGAAGTTGTCAACTCCCACAATTCCTGCGTCTACTTTGAATTCGGTCTTGACTCGTACAGAACCTCTGCTAGGATGCTATTCTTTGTGAATATCGAACAAATGAATGTTGAAGAATGAAAAATTTTATTGATAAGTGCTTTGCAATTACACTCATACAACAATTGCTTGAATAAGTGGAGAAATCTAGTGATCGAAATAAGAATCGAATCACTTATACATTTTTCTTGCTATAACTTTGAACTAGTGAAATCGATACAATTTTCACTTTCTATTTTGTATCACGCATATCATCTATTATGTTCTCTATCATATACCACACCATGCACCACACATATGTCACGAAAATGGTTGATTGAATCCTCTATTTATAGAGTATGAAGGGTTATATCTATCCAAATGAAGAGTCGTGTCCCTTGGCAAAGGGTTGCATCACTTCATTCTGATTGGATACAAAGATTTATCCTTATCCATAATGGAAAGGCACCTTTTCATGATTGGTTGATTTCCAAAAGGTGTCTTTTCATCTGGTAGTTGATGGTTGTTGATCGTTTTTATCAAGTGGTTGGTAGTTGAGAAGAGTTTACCAATAACCGTCACAAGTCGCGACCGCGAATTACTTGTCACTATCTTGACTAATGGTTGACAAATTTCTATTTTGAAGAATAACAAATCACGACCGCAAATGGGTGTCACAATCGTGAATTGTGTTTTGCTTCAAAATTCTTCTTGTAACTTTACCAATCTTCGAATGCTTCGGTCCTAAGCCAAATCCTTGTGTTCCACGCATGTTTTTGCACCTTTTTCACTCTTTTTACATAGTATTCCATCTTTGATCATTTTACTCCCAAGATTCACCTAGTTTCTGCACTTGCACCAAAAGCAACAACAAACCACGTGAAATCTTTTATATGAAGTATAAAATGAATCAAAACCATATCATTTTGTGATTGAAAAATATCATGATAATAAGTGTAACTATACACTTATCACACCCCCACATTTAACCTTTGCCTTGTCCTCAAGGTAAACATAATAGAAGTGTATAAAATAGCAATTCAAGTTCGTACCTCATTTTACAAAAAGACTATTGCAGTGAGTACCACATTCCCACGTTGCATAAAATTCAAGTAAAAGTTCAAAATTTCCCTCAAATTAGTAATGTGTAATTTATATAGTTCAGTTGCATACCTTTTCTCTTAATGGAGGGTCAACCGAATCGCATCTTCATATAAGTGTTATATGCTTACTCGAATATTTCCTTCTCTTAAGTATAGTATAAAGTATAAAGGACAAAAGGAGCACTCTTTGAAAAAAAATTAATCTCAAGGCATTTTTAGGTAATGAGGATGCTAAAACACTCTTAGTGGTTGCATTTTATGCTCCATACCACTCTCCCCTTTTTTAGTGGTTGCATTTTATGCTCCATGCCACTTTCTCTCATTTTTTTTCTTTTAAGCATATGTTTTTGAAGTACAGATTCGTACTTTGCACCCATTTTTCATGATATGCTATTTTTTCTTTTTTCACTCATTGAATGGTTGTAGTTTTTGGTTCGTACCATTCCTCACCTTTTGCATAACTCCTTGGTTATCCTCTCTTTCTTTGGATTTTTTTCTCTTTTAATACCCTCATCCTTTATTGATCACTTCAAAGCATTATGGCTATAGTTTCCTAACACTTTAAACACACTCTATACTTATAGGACATATTCGAGAATAGCATATAAAACTCATAGTAAGAACACTACTAGATATTACTAAACTCAAAACTTATCGGTAGCATTAAACTAAAACTATATAACTTATACTAATTCATGTTGCATTAAAATAAAATATCGAAACTTACATGGAATGTTGCTTTAGAATGTTACTCACTACTCATCCTTGCCAAATGCTAAATGTTGTGCCATGAAGCAATCACAATTTTGTTCAAAATATGCACTAACATCAAACTTGAAATACCTAACACTCACAATAACCTTGGAACATATGTTAGTATAGTATAGGTATGGATAATGTATAAAAACACAAAATCAAGAAAAATTTCAAATTCTTCATTTTTTTAATTTATTTGATTTTTTTTAGATTTTTGGGATTTTTACAAATGCCCCCCACACTAAAGAACACAATGTCCTCATTGTGAGACATTTAATTAAAAACATAAAATCTAAAAACTAAAAACTAAAAACAATCAACTAGTCTAAAAATCTGAAAAAGAAAAGTAAATAAAGAAAAGAAAAGAGTAAACTCGCCTATTGAGAAGGTGAATCCTAAGGACTAGGAATAAATTGACAATTTTGTTTTCTAAAGAAGGATAGTAATTTTCGAAGCATCGATTTATTACTCTTCTTTAGAATCTTCATGTCCTTTTTCATTACTCCAAGCTGCACTTGGCAATTGTCCAATTTTTGTTGCATACTCGCCTTCCAATCTTCCAAAGATTCATCTTCTTCTTCTTCATCTTCTTCTTCGATCATCGGAGCCTTTCCACGATGACATCTAGCGGTTGGATTAGATGGGCCAACAAAAGAATCTTCATGAGTTGAGATTAGCTTCTTGGTGTGGTTGAAATAGGAGTAAAAAGAATAGACACCATCATTCTCTTGTAGAAGTTTGGTATTCTTCAAATAATTCCCATCCATATAATGAAAATACTCACCCGGTTGTCGAACATAAGGGAGTTCTTTTCTTGCACCCAAGAGGATAGCGGTGATAATTTTGACCGGCCCAATCTTGTTCCTCATGCTTGTAGAATTGTTCTTCATCATATCCCAAATAATATCCATGAATTCTGCTTTTTACTTATTCAACGCACAAGAAAGAACAAACAAATCTCGCTTTTGGACTTTGGTGTTCTCTACTTGACAAAATACCGAAGTGGAAAGGTATTTGTCGAGTAGAAGAATGCACTCATCCTTAATAAGTTTAATAGAAGAATTTTTGGGATTGAAGGTTCTCTTACCCGTTAAATCTACCCAAACTCTGTTTCCTTGAAAAGAATCCATCATGCTCAATGAATTTTCAATTTTGAACCCGAACCAAGCACTCATCATCTCCCTTGTGAAGGTGTAATGTCTGCCTTGGTTGCGAAATTGAATCACCCTTTTCTTCTTGTCTTCAAAATAGAATGTCACTAGACATTCCAAAATCCAATCTCGATTTTGTGGAAATTTCATTCCTGTAAACGTGCTTAAACCAAGATCAGCAAGATACATACCCGTTTGCTCATGGAGGCCCATTGTCTCCAAGAAAACCATATCAAGAAAAATCATGTCGTTGATTTCCAATTTGTCGAGAATTTGGAATCTTTTTCCTTCTTCTCTTGTATGAATTGGAAAAGGACATCCGAAATCTTGTTGATAATTAGGGATTTGTCTTCTATTTGCTGCTACCTTAAAATGAGGCATGTTGGTTTTTGTTTTGAAGTAAAGGGTTTGGAAAAAAGGTTTTGAGTGTAGAAGATGATAGATGAAAGAATCCAAACTTTTGTAAGCTTTATAGAAGGTTGTGTTGGTTATGGATTCAATCTAGACCTTTATATAGAGTTTTAATTGGTCATTGATTTGCCAAAATAGAAAATATAGTCGTTTCTCCTTCAAACTAGCCATTATTGGCAGTTTTATCCATCTGTCGCATGTTAAATTATGATCTGCAATGGTCATATTCTTCCCCAGTCATGATCGTGACTTTCTTCATAATAGGAACAAAAGGTTTTACTGCATTATGTCACGAACGCGATCTATATCGCGGTCGCGACTTTCTTCAATTCCTCTTATTTTTTCAATTTTCAGACTTAGTCCTAGAAAAACTTGGAAAACAAATATGTTAAATATAAATAATAAATATTTACTATTTTCATACCTGAAATGATTTATGGTGAAGATAGTAATTGAACATCAACGTTTTTTTGTTCAAATTTATTTTCATATATTAACATACATTAACAAACTAACAATTAAACAGACAAACAAATAACAAACAACAAACAACAAACAACAAACAATAAATTGTACAAAATCCTAAGTCTAAGTGAAAAGCGAATATTTATTCGGAGGGAAGCGATTCTATCAATAGGTCAATCTTATAGTAAGATTCCCATAGATCTCATTCGACATCAAACATTAGTGTATGAATATCATCGATTTTCCTATGAATTGAGATCTGCGCCTCCATAAGTTCATTCAACCTTCTTCAGAGGTTGGTTGATTTTTTCGTTCTTCCTCCCTCGCAATTTCCCTTTCTCATTTTCTATCGACTTTCACTCTTTCTTCTCATGATTTCCAATCAAAGGTGATCCTATTTTCTCCAGTGCACCTGACCAGAAATCCATGCTCGAAGAAAACTTCTATTTTTAGTTCCAGATTCTCATCTTCATTAGTAAAGACTTCAGTGCCATAGGGCATTCTCCCAATCCGTCCCAAGAAATTCACCATCATTCGACACCCGTATTCTATCATTCTAGGATTTTGTGTGACAAACATAAGTGTCTCTATCATTATCCCCGAAACATCAATAGGAGTGCCATTCCAAATATCTTCCATTACGAATAATTCTTCAGGAATGACAAGATCAAAAGTTGACTTCCCAAACAATGCACTACTTAATTAAAAGTGAAATGCGAGTAAACAAGGATCACGAATCCACCAACTATAGGTAGATTCTTGTTTGAACTCGGTTTAGCCAGTCAGGCGATTCCATGTTGGTAAAGAATCCCATCTAGGAAGCATCTTATTGTAGCAATCCTTTGGAAATCCCATATATTTGTCCAAAGCTTTCCTCATCAACTTGTATTCTTTTCCATGATGACGACAGATTAAGTAGTCTTTCTTATCATTCTTCCACACCAATGTGACCAACATCTCCATACAGGTGTCCACACTATTCCCTTGAGTCATATTTGAGAAAACGACAAAGTTAAGAATTCTGAGATAATACATCACCCTATCATAAACTCCAAGGTTGATGAAACTGTTCCTATGAATGGTGTAGGAAATTTTATATTCAGTATCCTTGATAACTTCGAAATTAACTCCTTCTTCATGAGAATGGTGCCTTGTACCATTCTTGTAAATTGGATGGAGGAACTAGGTTGGATTTGTTTACCAAAACCATTTTCAAAAGAAAGAAATTTAAAAAGAAATGAGATAGTTTAAGATTTGGAATTGAATTGTGAATGGAAAGGTTAGATTTCAGATTACAGAAGTGAGAAATTTATGAGCACTTGTACATCAATTTATAGAAATTTGAGGAATAACCGTTGAATAACTGCTAAACTGGTGTAGTTATTGCACAAGTCGTGATCGTGATTAATTGTCGTGATCGTGACTTATAGATTTTGAGAAATAGAAAGTTTTATTGAGGGATTTATGAGCACGAATGGAACTCGCGAACGCGAATAGGAAAATAGAAGAATTTCTTCTATTTATCGAGAATTTAGACGTAATAATATGATGTATCACCTCCAAGATTATTATTTCATATTCGTTTCACATCCAACTTAGGATCGATAAATTATATAGTTTAAGAAATAAATAAATATAATTAGAAAATGTACCGTAGTCTCTAGTAATTTTATCTCTAGAACGCACTTGCCTTCCTCGACAATGGTGCCAAAAACTTGATCGCAAGGGTTGACTATACTAATTTAGATGGGCTTGTATTCAGTGATGATGTCAAAAATCTTGTTCCCCACTTTTCTATTGATAAGATAAAAGTTCAAAATGCGAACTGGTGTTGTCAATGTCGCTTATCAAATAGAAAAATGGTAACCACTGCAAGTATACAATTTTTATGTAATTTTAAAAGATATCTATCGCACAAGGAAGGAATTCGGTTCTTAAGACCAACTAGAGTTACGGAACAAAAGAAATAAGATAATTTGTATTGGATGGTTTAGATGGTAGACTGATGAATAGACAGAAGAATGAACAGATTAGAGAAGATGTAAACTATATAGATATTCCCTAAGAACAAGTATAGTAGAGAAAAACATGCAAAATCATCAAGAAGATTTCATACACTAGATAAGTTAAAAAAACTCAGTTTTAGATGCCCAAACATTCAATAATTCACTGCAGAGCAACACATGAAATGACATTTCTATACCTAGGGTAAATGAATTATGACACTTATAAGAACCTAGATAACAAAATTACTATGCTTAGTACGGGTCGCTCTCACATAAGCATATTTAGCAAGTTACCACTCCAAAAATGTTAGCTTACTAAACAGCATTATAATCACAGATCCAGTGATTATACACAATCTTATTAACCTTAAAATCACTCTTAAAGTTAACTCGAAAGCGTATAACTTAATTAATATAAGAGACGCTAGAGCGAATACTCATTATGACACATTGACATATCATAAACTTTGAAATAGAAAGTATAAGTAGAAAACAAAGTAAAGTTGTAAGGTATGCAAGTGAAAGCTAAAGTTGATCAAACTGTATCCACTCTTTAATGGGAGTCGTTAACTCCTACAATTCCTGTGTCTACTTTGAATTCGGTCTCGACTTGTACAGAACCTCTGCTAGGATGCTATTCTTTGTGAATATTGAACAAATGAATGTTGAAGAATGAAAAATTTTATTGATAAGTGCTTTGCAATTACACTCATACAACAATCGCTCGAATAAGTGGAGAAATCTAGTGATTTGAAATAAGAATTGAATCACTTATACATTTTTCTAGTTATAACTTTGAACTAGTAAAATCTATACAATTTTCACTTTCTATTGTATATCACACATATCATCTATTATGCTCTCTATCATATACCACACCATGCACCACACATATACCATGAAAATGGTTGAGTGAATCCTCTATTTATAGAGTATGATGGGTTGCGTCTATCTAAATGAAGAGTCATATCCATTGGTAAAGGGTTGCATCACTTCATTGTGATTGGATGCAAAGATATATCCTTATCCACAATGGAAAGGTACCTTTTCATGATTGGTTGATTTTAAAAAGGTGTCTTTTCATTTGGTAGTTGATGATGGTTGATGGTAGTTGATCGTTTTTATCCGACGGTTGGTAGTTGATAAGAGTTGACCAATAACCATCACAAGTCATGATCGTGAATTACATATCACGATCGTGACTAATGGTTGACAACTTTTTGTTTTGAAGAATAACAAGTCGCGACCGCAAATGGGTGTCATGACCATGAATTGTGTTTTTCATCAAAATTCTTCTTGTAACTTTATCGATCTTCGAGAGCTTCGATCCTAAGCCAAATCCTTGTGTTCCACGCATCGTTTTGTACCTTTTTCACTCTTTTTACATAGAATTCCATCTTTGATCATTTCACTCCCAAGATTCACCTAGTTTCTGCACTTGCATAAAAAATAACTAACTACATACCACGTGAAATCTTTTATATGAAGTATAAAATGAATCAAAACCATATCATTTTATGATTGAAAATATCATGATAATAAGTGTAATTATACACTTATCAAGGCACAAGTTTGAAAGTTTTGATGCTTTTAAAGAATTCAAAACTGAAGTGGAGAAACAACTTGGGAAAGTATCAAGACCCTTCGATCTCATCGAGGCGATGAATACTTAAGCCATGAGTTTTAGGATTATCTAAGGGATAATGGTATTTTATCTCAATGGACACCTCCTTACACACCCCAACACAATGGAGTGTCAGAAAGAAGTAATCGAACACTACTCGATATGGTTCAGTCCATAATGAGACAAGCAGAACTCAGAGGATCCTTTTACGGTTATGCACTTGAGAGCATAGTTTATATACTAAATAGAATGCCCTCTAAATTAGTTGATCAAACTCCATACGAGTTATGGTATGGTAAGAAACCTGCTCTTTCTCACCTGAGAGTTTAGGGATGTCCTACATATGTTAAAAGGATAAATTCAGATAAGCTGGGTGCTAAGTCTGATAGATGTCTGTTTGTAGGTTACCTAAGGAGACTATAGGGTATACCTTTTATGGTCCCAAGGAACAGAAAGTCTTTATTTTTAGAAATGCTCAATTCCTCGAGAATGAGCATATACTTGCGAAAGCTAGTGGGAGCATTCTTGAGTTGGGTACTCAAGTAGACCAAACAGATAGTCAACTGATTATACCTACACCTGTTACACAAGATAGTGTAAGCATGGAATAGCCTATTATAACACCGAGATTGCATAGGTCAGGTCGGGCTCCAATCGCTCCCGAGTGATACGGGTTTATCATCACTGATGATAAACATCCCTTCCTTATGGAAGATGATGAGCCCAAGACTTACAAGGAGGTAATGGAAGGCTTAAAATCTAATAAATGTCTTTCAACCATGAGATCAGAGATGGACTCCATGTACAAAAATTAAGTTTGGAACTTGGGTTATGCTCCAAGTGGGATTAAGCCCATAGGATGCAAGTGGTTTTTAAGAAGAAAACCAACATGGATGGTAACATAGTTACCTATAAAGCAAAGCTAGTTGCAAAAGGGTACAGTAAAAAAGAAGATATTGACTTTGATGAAACCTTTTCACCGTTGGCCATGCTGAAGTCTATTAGGATACTCCTTGCCATCGCCTCTCATTATGATTATGAGATTTGGCAGATGGATGTGAAGACAGCATTCCTTAATGGGAATCTGGATAGGGATATGTTGTTGACACAACTCAAGGGTTTCACATCGAAGGATAGCTCTAAGGTATGCAAGTTGCAGAATTCCATTTATGGACTTAAGCAAGCATTGAAGAGTTGGAATATTAGGTTTGATGAGACAATCCGAGAAATTGGTTTTGTATCGAATGCTAGTGAGCCCTGTGTATATAAAAAAGCTAGTGTGAGTGCGATTATTTTCCTTGTATTATATGTCGATGACATATTATTAATAGGAAACATTGTTCCTTTTCTTCAGATAGTTAAGACGTGGTTGTGAAAGAAGTTCTCCATGAAAGACTTTGGAGAAGCAGATTTTATACTTGATATTTAGATTTACCAAGATAGATCCAAAAGGCTGCTAGGTATTTCACAAAGTACATACATAGATAAGGTTTTGGCTAGATTTAACTTAAGCAGTCAAGAAAGGGTTATCTCCTAATGTCTCACTGGATTAACCTTTCTAAATCTGAGTGTCCGAGAATACAAGAAGAGAGACTGTGCTTGAATGGAATACCCTATGCCTCAGTGGTAGGGTCTATCATGTATGCTATGGTATGTAGTCAGCCTAACATCTCACATTCGTTGAGAATCAAGAGCAAATGTCAATCTGACATAGGTGAGAAGCACTAGATGGCCATTAAAACTATCCTCAAGTACTTATGCAGAACTAAGGATATGTTAATAGTATATGGAGGGGGTGATTTCACTTTAAAGGGATACACCGAAGTGAGTTTTCAATCTGACAAGGATGATTATAAGTCCCAGTCAGGTTATGTGTTTATGTTTAATGGAGGGGAAGTTGTTTGTAAGAGTTTCAAACAGGATACGACTACTGATTCAACAATAGAATCTGAGTACATAGCTGCTTTAGAAGAGAATAATGAGGCTGTCGGCCTTAAGAGATTTATTGGTGATCTCGGTGTGGTGTTTAACATTGTAAATCCAATAATGATCTATTGCGATAACAATGGGGATCTTACTCAAGCAAAGGAACCACGTTCTCGCCAAAAAAATGGATGTGAGCGGGCGACACGAAGTGGTGGGCCGAGAGCG